>JAWNOU010000044.1:9935000-10237500 GCA_035045725.1 Drosophila ezoana | reverse complement strand
TGCCACGGCTGCCTCTGCCCCACATCCCATCCCTCTGCTCCGTGGACGTGGACGTGGACGTGGGCGCGTGCTAGATAAATAAAAAGGCACGAGCGGCAAATTGTATCTGCGAAGATGCCACGTAAATAGATTCGCATTGCGATTCCGATTGTCGCTCTGTCGATCTGCGGCGCGTGGCGCGTGGCAAGCGAGGACGCCGCAGGGAGTCGCCACAATTAGCCGCAAATGGCAAATGAATTTTCATTTTTAATTATCATAATTAATAGAAAGATGAAAGCTGACCAAAAAGCCAAAGGAATTTTATGTCTATCAAGACAATTTGCAACCAGGGATTAAACACACACACACTCACACTCACACACACACACACGCACACACACACACACGCACACACACACACACACACACACACACACACACACACACGCACACACATTGCAGTCAGTTCATTAAAATAAAAACATATAAACATAAAAGCGAACAAAAAAAACAAAAACGTGCGCCGCGAGGCGTGGCAACTGTGACTGCGACTCTTTATGAGCTGAATTAATGGTTTATGATGATGATGGCCGCCGGACTCGCTGACGTTGCCCAAAAGCTCGGCTCGCCCTGCCTCGCAGTTGACGCCCGGCTCCAGTTGACGTTCGAGTGGTCGCGCGAATCGAATGATCGCAACGGGTTGCGGCAGGGGTCGAGGGGGAGCGAGAGGGACAGGGGAAGTGAGCTTGGACTCGATCAAGCGGCGTTCCACAGTTCGTAAGAACCAAAAAGTTGGTTTCTTTTCGAAATTCACGAAGTTTGGAAAAAGTTTCGAAACATATACGATGCGTATGTTCAACAGATACAGATACTGTATCTATACATTAATACAGATACTGTATCTATACATTAATAAAGATACTGTATCAATGCCTATTGTAGATATGGACAGCAAAAAAGTGGTACATTGTAGAGGAGAGGAATGTGAAATGCAGAAACAGCTCTTTCAGGGCTGTAATTCGAATAGAATTTGACGTTGGTTCGGTTCACGATTCGAACCAGTTCCCTGCCTTTAAGATCGATTATTGAAGCTTGGTTTCTTCAGCCTGGAATTTAGATTTTCTTTCCTAACTTGGTTAAACATTTCCTTTCGAAATTTTATGGAAACAATTTAGTTTTAAATGTAGAGTTGTCCAATTTAGCTGAGGTCTAAATTTGATATTTATCCAATGCAATGTTTGGTACCCAAATTTGGAGCTGAGTTTAACTAGAAAGTTTTCTATATTAAACCAATACACTTTAGATTCAGGCTGGAGGAAAATATCTCAATATGTTCAAGATCCACATCTGATATGAATTTCGGATATGTGAAGCTGTAAGACGCATAAAGGAATCAATTTTTGGACTTTCAGTAACAAAAAAGTTGATTATGTAAAAAAATGTTTTAGAGCTTTGGAAAAATAAGAAATGCGTTGCCTTGAATGTTGGCTTGGACTAAGGCGTCAATTACTTAAACTTTCGTCGGTTCCTTGGATATAACAACTGTTGTTGAATGTTTCCAGACACTTTTCGAGTGCAATTCGAGCTAAGCCAAAGAAGGAACGAAAACGGAGCTGGATGCAGTTCATAGTTCAAAATTGAATTATTGTTAAATTGTTAAATGTTTTGAGAGATCTGTGAGGAAGTTTCGATGAGCAAAGAGCCCATCCGCAGCAAACTTGGCTAGTTGCCCAATTAACTGATTTGAATCTGAGTTATTCTAAAAAGAATAATTCATATATTATTGACAATAGTCTTGTTGTTGGCAGAAAACTGAAGTTTCATATATTGAAATACTGTTGTGAATAAAATAAAAGAATTTGATGTTGTTTTTATATATATATTATTCATCTGATCATATTTTTGTGAACTTTTTACAATTATTTTCGTTTATAATTAAAAAAAAGAATTAACCAGTTTGCTTAAATATTAGCACACACATATATATATATATATATATAAACATGCATATATATGCATATATTTATACACATACATATATGCATGCATATGTATAACTGTATGTCGCATGTACATATATATACATATATGTATATATGTATGTACTTGAATGTGTCTATACATACACATATACATATATGCATACAGCATATACATACATAATTATACCCACTTAAGTATTATTAACTAATTTTTCATGATTTTCCATTTTGTTTTTCGACTTTGCTTAAAATGTAGTTCAAAAAAAAATGCACTTATATTTAGTTAGTTTCTAAATGTTTTTGTTGTTTCTATTTATAGCGTGATATCGATCAAGTATGTGTATGTTGTGTGTGTGCGTGTGTGCGTGTGTGTGTGTGTGTGTGTGTGTGTGTGTGCATGTATGTGTGAGTGTTTTTCAAACAAAATAGATACGCTTAAATTACAATTAAATTGAACTTAGAACTAAACAAAAAAATTAAATTAATACAAAAAAAAAATTGTCTCTAATCGTATTTATGTTTGGGTTGCATGTATGTGTGTGTGTGCATGTATGTGTGTGTGAGTTAGAAACTGTTTTTAATATATTTGATTTAATTTTAATAAACGATTTTGTTTTTTCTGTTTTTTTCCTGTTATCATACTGTATCATGAACATATACACACACACATATATAAAACATATATATATATATACATATGTACATACAATATATATATATGCACATACATATATACATATACATATATATATGTAACGTCTTATACTATATATATATATATTTTTTTTTTAGTATTTTCAAAAGATTTTCGACTTTAAGTTATGCTTTTTGTTTAAAGTTTTGTACATGTTTAAAATTATTTATTATTATAAATATTTTTTTTTATTTGCGTTTGCTTCGTTTTGGGTTGTGGCATTTTTTTTTTATATGTATATGTATGTATATGTATGTATATATATGCATATATATATGCATATATATGTGCATATACAAATACATACAGACATATGTATGTATGTACATATATTTGTATATATACATATATACATATATACATATATAATAATAAAATAAAATTCACTATATAATATACATATGTGTTATATAGTTACCGTTAATCCGATTTAGTTGCTTAAGTTCTAATACTTTTGCTTTGCTTTGAAAGTCTGAAATGTGAATTCATTTATAGGGTGTGTGTGTGTGTGTTCGATTTTGTTTTGTTAATAATAATATTCACTATATAAATATGTGTTATATAAAGACGACAAAATGATGCTTTGAACTTTTTAACTTGATGTCACAATGAAATGCATTTCAGTATATATATATATATATATATATAGTTATATATTTCATTTTCTTTCGATAATTTTTTTAAATTTTTTTTTTTTTTGTCGTTTTTCTTGTTTTGTTTTTGTTTTTGTTAGCTATGAAATGATGTTTTTTGTTTTAAGAACAGTGAATTAATTTAGCTTTGATACACATATATATGTATACAGATATACATATATACATATATACATGTATATATATATATATATTAAAACTTGTCTTTTTCTTGCTATTTATGATATGAGAAGCCGGCTACGTGGGGCTGTCAAAAGGTTTTTTACACAAACAAAATCATACAAAATGAAAATCAAGTTCAAACATATTTTCAGAGTTTACCCCAGCCTAGAAGCCAGCATATATATATTTGCAGAACCACGCCCACGCCCACGCCCTCGCCGTCGCCGTCGTCGTCGCCTCCTTCCGAGAAATGGCCTATAAATATTGCAACTTCTTTCGATTTCGCGCTCACTTACAAATTATCGCATATCAATTACGAGTTTCAACAAATGTTTGTTAAATGTTTTAAGTTTTTTTTGTTTTGTTTTGTTTTGTTTTTCGATTTTACTTAGTTTATCACTCATTTACTTCGTTGATCCTGGCGGCTTAAGTTATTATGTATATACACACATATATATATAAATAATACACATACATATACATACTATATATGTATGTACTGAGTGCATCAATTTAAAACACACACATAGTAATATTTTAATGCATAGGTGTTAAAAAAAAAAATATTATTAACTAGCTCAAAAAAAAAAAGAAAAAAAATATATGTATATATAAATTTGTTTAAATTTGTCCCTCATAGTTGTATATATGAGAGAATGCAGCGCCCGTTTTTGGAGTGGGGAAAGAGAGAGAATAGCGTGGAGGGAGGGGAGAGAAGAAGATATGTATGTGAGGAATCAACTAGCCATAGGCGGCATGTTCATGCTCATGCTCCTGTGCCATATCCTGATGCTGATCCTGCTGCTGCTGCTGCTCCTGCTGCTGCTGCTGTTGCTGCTGCTGCTGCTGTTGCTGTTGCTGCTGCTGTTGTTGCTGCTGCTGCTGTTGCTGGTAAGGCTGCGGCTGCAGCTGCAACTGGGGCTGTGGCTGTGGCGAGCGTCCGCTGCTGGCGCTGCTGCCGCCACTGCCGCCGGAGCTGCTGCAGTACTGGAACAGCAGATTCTACACCATGTTCGCATACTTATCCTGCGGCGACATGTAGTCGAGGCTATTCTGGGAGAAGGCCTGCGCCGATACGGTGCCCGTGAACGATGGCGACGGCGACAGGCCAAAGTTGGAGGCCGTGTAGCCAGAGTGGCCCATGTTGTAGTTAACCTGGTTCTGATTGCTAAAGTACTCCATCTGGGAGTAGTAGCTGGGCGCCTGGGCATAGTTGTTCGGATATTGCTGGTACTGATTGTGCCAGAAGTTGTATGAGTCGTGGTTCGACATGTACGCCGAGTGGGCCGAATGGTGCGCCGATGCCGACTGCGCGGACTGTGCGGCATGCGCTGCTGCCGCCGCCGACTGTGGCGACATGGGCGTTATGGGCGGAGAGGGCGTGGTAATGCTGCTGCTGCTATCCATGGGCGTTATATTGCCGCCCGGCTGCAGCAGTCGCGGATTGCTGGCCGCTGCCGTGCCATAGATGCTGTGATGATGATGCGCACCGGCACCAATATCGCCGCCCGCATCCTTGAGCGTGTCGTAGGGTGAGCGCAGTGCATCACCGGAAACGCCCACACCGACGCCAACGCCAACGCCGACGCCAACGCCTACGCCGGAGCCATTGCCGCCCACGCCTCCGCTGCCATAGCCGCCGCCCAGATGCTCCTTCTTGCACACAATGCTCACCGGACTGACCGATGTGGCCGGCGTCGGCAGCAGCGGCGAGGAGTTCTGATGCGCTGCGGTTACGTTCAATGCCGCCGCCGCGGCCGCTGCCGAGAGGTGCGCATGCGAGTTGCCAGCACCGCCCCCGCCGCCGCCGCCTCCGCCGCCGTGGCTGCCGCTGCTGCTGCTGGGCGTTGAGCCACCGCCGCCGTTGTTATTGTTGTTGTTGTTGTTATTGGCACCACCGGCGCCAGCGTTGAGGAAGGAACTGTGATGTGACTTGATCGACTGCGCTGCCGCAACGGCCGCGGCGCTGGCAGCGGCTGCTGCCGAGCTGCTTGGGTTGCCGCTGCCGTTGCTGGAGCCGCTTTGGCCGGCCCCACTCTGCTTCTGGTTCGATTTGTTGCCGCTGTTGTTGTTGCTGTTGTTGTTGCTGCTGGAGCTGTTGTTGTTGCTGCTGCTGTTGTTATTACTGTTGTTGCGTCCACCATTGCCGGAGCTGTTGCAGCTGCCGCTGCCGCCGCTGGTGTTCTTCGAGCTGCTCAAACTGTTTGACTGCTGCTGCTGTTGCAGCTGCTGGCGGCACTTGGCCCGTCGATTCTTGAACCACACCTGCAACAGGCAAAACAAAAACAACATTTATAAGTATATTGTAAATAAATAACATTAAATGATTTTGATACATTTTGAGAAATACAATGACCTATTCGAGCTTGATTAAACTTAATGCAGATATGTCTTCTTCTTCTTATATATACCATAATAGCTGGATAACTTTTGCTGCTAAATTCTTCTTTGTAAGATATTTAATAATGTTTGTGCATCCCAATTGCCGCCTATGTCTCTTATAAGACTTTATTCAATCAAAGCTTTAGTATGTAATATATTATACGATCTTTTTGACTTTTGTAACACAATCCATCCCAACAACTGTTTATCCCAAGTACAAACTTATCTAATCTTTAACCCTTAATATATCAACTTATCCAGCAAGAAATCTGACTTACTATTATAAGAATAGATTAGATTGTTTCTTGACCCTTGAAACATATGTATTTAAATTCCAACTTATCTACAAGCATATGATCGAAATAAACTTTTCTTTGAACCAAATGTTATAAGAATAGATAGCTTTATTCTTTGATCCTACATTCATAAATAGATGTTTATACAAATACCAGCTCATCTTTTACGTTATAAATCGAAATGTGGAAAATTGATCGACGAGCGAGAATAAGATCGAACTCCTATCTTTTTTCCCCTTACGAACTTAATTGAAATTTGTGTATTCGATCGACTGATTAAAAGTATCAATTACTTCCATCTTATGAGTATGTAATAAAATCAATCGCTGAAAATCGATCGACTAATTAGAATATATCGAACTCCTCAAACTACTTCTCGGAATCTAAACATATTTCCCAAAGCTATCTGGTATAAGCCTCATTATAAGTTATTATATAGTACGACGAACTCCTACAGTCCCCGAATAGACCTTATAAGATTTATTTTGGCTATATATTCGATCGAATTTGTATCTAATATAAACATATTTAACAGTTCGAGTAGCTTGTTTCTCATAATCTTCCCAGTTTTATACACTTGACACAATAATCAATAGGTTTGTGGTTCGATTTAAGCTAAGTTAAAATAATTTTTTATGCTTTTGCATAAATATGGCAACAAAAATCGATAGCTCAAGTATCAAATTGTCACGTGTAAGGCGACAAGTATTTGTTTAGTCAAGTGTGTGTGTGCGTGTGTTGGTTGTGGCTGCCAACGGCTGCAATTTTCCCACATCAATTAGTTTTCTGGGCTGGCAATGAATAAATTATTTGAGGAGCGCCGAGGGGGAGTGGCAGACAGACGCACAACTCAAAACAACAAGTGCAAAAAGTCACGCGCTGCGCCGCCGGGCCCAAAAGGAACGAAAAAGTTACATCAACAGCCGACGGCGACGGCGACGACGACGGTCGAGAGTCAAGAGTCCGAAAATTGACTCGATTATGTTTGTACGTCCGCCCCTTTTCAGCTGGCTCCCCGCCCACGGATAGCAACCACATGCCGCCGCCCGAAGACAACAATAAACAGCCCATAAAGCGGCACATTCGAGCGCAAGGAATTCACTTAGCCTTGTTTGTTATGCTTAAGGGGCTGCAAACAATCCGCTAAGTGCAGGCATCGCAGCCGAAGCAGTACCCAACCTCAGGCCCAACCCCAAGATCAACTCAATCCACCCCTCTCCGCCCTCCGCCCACCGCCCTTCACCCAGCCATGCCTCGGAAATGTTGTTTCAGTGATTTGTTGTTTGGGGTTGGTGTTGCTTGCTAATGGCTTGTGCTTTGGTAAACAGCAGAATTTATTACCGTACCGACATAACCACTGCCCCACACACCCCCCCCCTGCTGCACCCCAGCACCAGCGCATCCACGCATCCACCCACGTCCCCCGCAAAAGAGCTTGATGGCATATTTCCCAAAGTTAACACTTGCCACGCGGCGGCTGTGGCCACTCGAGCGTTTCATTGCAGTCGTAACGCAACATGGATGGGCGTCGGTAAGGGTAAAGGGGGTGAGGGGCGGGGGCGGGGGCGGGGGGTACGGTACGTGGTTTGAGAGCTTTGCCCTGATTCAGCTTGAAAGGGGCGTGCTGCGAGCTACGCACTTGACGAAAAATGAGCATTAAACAAGGCGTATCAAATTTCATTATTTGTCAGCACCACACAGGACCACCCCACCACGCCCCCCCACCCCCTTGCACAGCACAGCATTGTCCGTGCCGGAAATTCAATTTCAATTTCCAATTGAATTTTGCATTTTGGAAAATCTGCTTTGTGATTTGACTTTGACGTGCATTACACAGTATTTTTTTTCCTTCTTTCCCATCTACATTTCTAATTTTTTATTTTTTTTTTTTTGTTTAGGTTTTTTTTCTTTGAAATCGTTTAATGAGCTGCATCAATTTTATAATATGCATTAGGCCTGGGAATTTTTGCAAGTTTTAGCAAAAAACTGAAGAAAAATGCAAAAAGAGTCGAAGTGAATTTTAATAAAAAACGAAATCTTAAACGCAAAAGATTCGATTGCGGCTCTAATGAACTTCAACCAACATCAAAGCAATTCTCATTTTCTCTCTGCGGCGAATCCACAATTATAATGTTAATGAAGATGATTTTAATAGCTCGATTCTCATTGATGTTGATACGAGCCCCTGAATAGCAGCAATTGAGACTTGTTCGACTGGATAATGCGACAGTTGATAAAAGCACGATATAGCTCTGGAAACTGGGAGCTCAAATACGCAGCAAAGACATTGCTCCTTAGATATATCATTTGCGACAATCCCAATATGGTTCTAGGCTAACAGATTATCATAGATAATATTCCAAGCGTAGGTAAAAATCAAAATTTAACAATATTCAATTGATTTCAACTTTTATTCCTCTTAATGTTTTCATACTCAGAATATTTATTTAAAAATCCATTGAGTAAAATTATCCGCCTTGATCTAATAAGAAAATAATTAAACTCCACCTTGGTTGATTAAAAAACTTTGTAGATAGGAGGATTGTAATATGATATCAGAAGTATATATAATTAGAAATGTTTTTAAGATTCTGAGTACCAAATAAAAGTAAGAAATAGTTGATTTCTTAAGTAAGAGCTATTTGGAATCATATTTTATAGTCAGCATTGAGATGTTAAACTCTCCTCAAAAAGAAACTCTTTATAATATTAACAATTAGCCAAGCTGCAAATGCAGATCTTGATATATAGCAAAAAATATATAGAGCACAGACTTGTAAGAAGTTAAAGAGAAAGATATTGTGGCAATCATTATTATGTTTTATGTTCCAATTGAAAGTCTTATTATATCTAGTCTGATGCATGGCCAGTTCCTAACTCAATTTTCACTTTCCCTGCCTTATTATATAACTGAGTAATTTTTTGCATTTACCAATGAAAAAAAATTATGGACGACTTTGCATAATAAATAAATCAATGCCCACTCGTAAAATTCAATTCTGTTCATTTTTTTTTTTTGTAACCTTTAGATGCAGATCTAAAAGGAAAAGCGACTGAAAATGTTAATCCGCAATGGGAAAATTAATTTTATAAAACAGCTGTGTGCGTTACACACACACACACACACACACACACGCACACGGACTCACACCCGTGGCAAACTTTTCGAGTCGTCCTGTGCCACATCCTGTGCCCGTTGCATTGCGCTATCATGCGGCAGCGGCAGTGACAACGAGACAAATCCTTTTATAACAGCGAACAACAGCAACAACAACAGCAATATGAAGAAGGAGAGGAAGAAGAGAAAGCGAACTGGATAAAAATTAAAGGGGGGGGGGGAAATGGGAAACTGCCTAGCAAAGAGTTACGAGTTACGCCCGGGATCGGGCCACGATTTTGACTATTTGCTGCTGGGTAATCCCCTCGTACGCTTTCCCTCTCCCCTCTCCCTCCCTCTCGCGCTCTTGACTAGGTGCCTGGATCAGCTAAAATGGCTGCCGTTTGTATTTGTTGTTGTTGTTGTTGGTGCTGCTTCTGCTGCTGCTGCTGTCAAGCAACCGCGAAACTCCGTCGGCTGCTGCTTCAACCCCCGACGGCAAAAAATCGAACAGCTGAAACGGAGGTGACAATGGCCATGGCTGTGTAGAGGGGGTGCGGGGGTAGGCAAGCAAGCTCCTGCTTGTGATTTATGATTGCGATGGCAGCCCTCAGCGAACGCTCACTCGGCACTTTGCACCCCTCGCCCCGCACCCTCCTGGACACCCCTGCGCTGTGCGCAGCGACGAATGAAAACATTAGGGCGTAAATGTTTGCTCTGTTCTGGTGCAGATAAGCTGCGTAAAATTATTACGTTATTTGTATTGGTTGCAATCAGACGCCCACCCCGCAAACCGTCCGACCCACCCCCCTCGGGGACGACTACTGTGCGGTGCCATAAAGATGCCTATCATTCAATTAATATTTGCCAGGGCAAATGCGGCATAGTCGTTAATTTTTGCCATTTGTGAAAAATTATTATTTATGTGCGACGCCTCGACGTGGGCCGCTTCTGGTTGTGCCTCCGACTGTGCCGCCGACTGTGGTAGGTGGAGCCATAGTGTGGGCCAAGCCAAGTCGTGGCCACTGCCTCAAGCCAACTTGTTTTGCCCGACCGACCGACCGACCGCCGGCCTGCTAATTGAGTTGCTTGGCTTCCTTTGGCTTCCAGACAGTTGCATGCAACACTCGATTTTCATGTCGACGTCGCTGCTGTTGCTCTTGTTGCCACTTTTGCCTTTGCGTTTCCTCTGTTCGCTTGTTTTGGGGGCTTTTACGGCTTTTCTAGCTGCGGCTGTAATTCAATATACGCCGCGTTTGTAGGTGTTGCCTCACACCCCCCTCCGCCAACTGCCACAGTGGGGCAAACAGGGCAAGAATTGCGCATTTTCACATTTGTGAAGCAATCAATCAAACTGCAGAACGTTTAGTTCAAATATTACCCGGCCTTGCACAGGTCATGCATGCTATAAATATCAACAATTGCGGATGGAATTATCAACCTTTGACCTGTGCTTTGATCATCAATCAGCCAATCCGTCAGTCATTCAGTCAGGACAAATATATTTATATATTGCAATTAATATGTTGTCAATTTATTTATTGAAATATTTCAAACATCAAAAATAAACATCAGACCACTGTGCCAGCTGAGTATACTAGAACCTAAAAGCTAGATACATGTATGTTAACAACAGTAACAGGATGACTTACAACACAAAAAAAAAACAAGAAAATAGTAGCAGAAATGCAGAAAACAAAAGACAAGTGTGTGTTGCGGAAAATCTACACAATTGTCAATGCACTTTTCCAACAACTACCGCGCCCTCTATCTACGCCCCCTTCCTACCTCCCTCACTGGCGCTCAGAGTGTGCATTTCGAAAATCAATTGTGTATAGAACGTAACAACGACTGTCCAGGGCCACAGAATGTGTAAAGTCAAATGGACTATGGAATAGAATGCCTAGCTAGCTGGTCCTGTCCAGTTGGTGTCCTGCCAGCCTGTACTTGGCATGTTACGTGTCGTTTTTCACTTGGCCCGGCCACTGCAGGGGCTTCGCCCTGGGCCAACGACCGTACCGTACCGGGCCGGGCCGATTGTAATGTCACGTCACGTCCTTAGGTTACAGGCGGAGAGGCGAAAAGCAAATCAATGAACATGTCAACAATTCGAACGATACATGCGGCTGTGTTTGCTCTAGACATTAGGTGACAACAATTGCCAACTGATCCTCAATCAAAATGTTGAATCAAAACCGAATGCCGAATGTCGAATACCCTGTCGATTTTGGCCATTTGCCAGTTGGCCCGACGGCGCTACCATTTTGTGTTTGTTTAGGCAACAGTCGGCTGTCAACACAGCGCGGGCACGGCACCTAAGTAAACATGACCAGTTCCTGGCATCCCGGCCCAAAGGAGCTCGGCACAAATTGAGTTGTTGTTGCGGGCCGGGAAAAAAAAATTAGCGCAAATTATGCGCGGCTAATGCGAAAAGTAAACTCAAAAAACGCAACTGGAGCCGTGTGTCCTTGCCCCTGCCCCTGCCCCTGCCCCTGCCCCTGCCCCTGCCCCTGCCATTGTTCCGTGGCCTGTGTCCTGTCTACTGTCTCCTGTTTGTCCAACCCTCTAAACGATTCGCACCAAATGCCTTGTGCAAATATAAAAAAGTCGACACTTATCGTTCATCTTCCACAATTATTTTTTTTTGTTTCTGGCACATTTGACATTAAAAATATGCCAAGGCTCTATCTGGCTTTTCTCTCTCACCCGTCGTCTGTCCTCCTCTCTTTCTCTCTCTCTCGCGCTCTCTCTTGACAGTTTGTTACATTTCACATTTCTATTTGCATAGCGATTTTCTTTGGGAAAACCTATGAATTTGCTACGCACACGCGCTCACATATTCCACACCAGTTATACACCAACACACACACACACATATATGTACACACACACACACACACACACGTATATATATATTCCAAATGAGGCAATCTGTTGGCTGTTTGTAATTTGTTTGTTTTATGGATTTGGCAACTTTGATTTTCGAGGGCGTCTTTCGGCTCGACATATGCTTAATTAAACAATTGCCACTGAGTCTACCAAGTGCAAACACGACTTAAACCAGATAAACACACGCACGAGCCGAAGGGAGCTTTTCCTTAACGACTGTTTTTCCACACACGCACACACACACACACACACACACATGCAGTCGCACATCGCTGATCCAAGGCGTTGAGCCATTCAAAATCGAAGTCAATTTCGACTGGCAGCAGGAGCAGGTGTCAATCAAGTCAGAGCAGTCAGCGGGTCAAGTAATCGACTTGATTTTAGTTTCCAAATAGAATTAAGATAATTGAAATTAATTCCAAGTAGACAATGGATATAAATATGTCTCAAATAACTCGATTAAGGCGGACAGAAAACTGCCAACATGCGACACATAAGGCTTGAATTTCATGCACGCATTAAAAGCTGTACCCATTACAAATCGTTCAACAGGGTATACTGGTTTTATGCAAATGTATGTAACTGGCAATTGGACACTCAAGGGAATACATTTATGCTCAATTACCACCAAGAACCGACTCGTCCTAATCAAATCCGTCCGTTTGTCTGGGGTCTCATAATTCGAGCAAAGATGTTGAACAAGTTCTCCCATCTTACCGATATTCATCATATTGATTTTAGGTTGTTTTCTCGAGCATATCTCAAAGATTATAGGGGCTAGAAACATAAGCTATCGTATTGCAAACATAGATCAGGAATGTACGTAAATTGATAAAAGCATTTGGGCAAACAACATGATTTTCATATGAGCCAAATGTTAATGTTAAAATGTGGTCTGATAGAACTGAATATCTAGTCAAAGATGTTTATATTCTAAATAGAAAAGTAAAAAGGCAATTCCACTGTCGGATGACAAAATTCAGAGCTTAAGAATTTATCCTGGTGATCAAATTTGTTCTGTATAGTTGATTAACAGATTTCTTTGGAACATTATGCAGAGAATTGAATGAAAATGTGATAATAACTTTAACTTATCATTTTGACAAATGGAATGACTATGTGTTATATATTTTTGAAAAGGTTTTATAAGTTCCTAACATTTATCTAAACTAAATATTTGGTATAAACGGGAGGAGAGCTAAACATAAATCAAAAGCACATAGATATTTTGAGCAATAGACGCCGTTTTTCTCATTATGAAAAGACTCTATACAACAAATATTTGATTACGATGATTAAAAGATATATAATATTTATATTTTATTCAAGACGTATTTAATTATATTATTGCTCACCTGTACTCGGGATTCGGGCAAATTGATCTTTAATGCGACCTCCTCGCGCATGAATATATCCGGATAACGTGTCTTGCCAAAGAGAGCCTCCAAGACATCGAGCTGGGCCCGTGTGAATGTTGTTCTCTCGCGACGCTGCTTTCTCGTGTTGACGCCTTATACAAAAAGAAGAGAAAAACCAAATTACCTTCTAGTTGCGATGGCCAACAAAATGCCTAACCAAATGTGCTGAAAGTTGTTCGCTGTGCTTTGGGTGGCTTGGGCGGTGTTTGGGTTTCTCTTACACATTGCGCATACGCCGCGTGGGCCAACGGCAACTTTAATTAACATGTACACATGCCGCATACTTTTCCCAGTGTTTTTTTTTCTTCCCCGTTTTTTTTCTTTTTTCATTTGTTATTTTCGTTGATGTTGTTGTTGCTGCTTGCGCAGCAAACCGTTATTCTGAGCAACCCCTGGACTGAATGCCACCCCTAAAAAGTGCTTTGAGCTCTGAACCAACCCCGCACAGCAGCCAAATTTCTACTATGTATATGTGTGTGTGTGTGTGTGTGTGTGTGTGTACATAATGTACCACCAAACACTTTTATACATATGTAGTGCGTATATAAAAGTGGCTGTGTGTGCGTGTGTGTGTGTGCTAAGCCGCGGCATTGTTTGCTTTTGCCGGGGCAGCCGTTGTCGGTGCGTGTCTGCTGCCGCTGCTGTCCCAAATATTCAGAGAGAGCACCCCTTTTTGGCCCGGGCATGCCGAAATGCCTTTTGAATGCAAAGCCTCCCCCCTCCCCCCCTCTCAGCAACTCTGCTCTGCAGACTACCCTGCATGTGGGCCGCTCTGCTCTAGCTGGCTATGCCCGTCCCTGTCTGGCTCTATCAAAAATTAATGAGTTAGTCATTTTGGTCATGAATTTTTAAATTGAATAAAAAACTTCATTTCACTTGGCTCGCGCGTCGTCGTCGTCGTCGTCGTCGTCGTTGTCGTTGCCTTTGCAGCTGCCGCTTTTCGTTGTGGCCTTTTTTTTTTTTATTTTCATTTTTATTATTTTTGTTGCTTTCAAAATGGTCGCCGGAGCCGTTGTTGTTGTTGCTTTAAAACAAAATTAATTGCAATTTGTAGTTTGCCTTTTGCCCGGCAACGACAACAACAACAATTTTTTATTTATTTATTTATATACCATATTTGGTTTCTTTATGTTTTTTTTAAATTTTTTTGTAGTGCCCAAAACCTTGGAGTCAATCTTTTGAGACTTGTTTAATTAACTGCACCTATTTAATTGGTTTATTTTTAAATTTTGAATATATTTCTTTTAAATAGTTTTTTGTTTTTTTTTTCGTTTTCCTGGAATTTGATTCTGCCGAAATGCGAGGCATAAATCTGAATAGTTAAAAGCCCAAGGCTAATCTTAGACGCTTAAGAAGTTTTAGCGGCTTATGAGTCAGTTTTTAGCCAGCTTTCGTTTTTTTTTTTTTTTTATCTTAGCCAACACCTTCAATGGGGCAGAAGTTTTGGATTTTCCGCTTTTCAGCGAATTCAGTTAACATTCCCTCAAAACATTTTACATTTTATAGACCCAGTTGGCACGATAGATTTGAGTTGCTTTTCTAGTTTATTTATATATATGGTTAAGATTTAGAAATATTGTCATATAAATAATATATTTTATGCGCTGTATTCACATTATGTCATATTATATCCATTTAGTCCCAGCTCTTTAAGTGGTTTATCTTAGCTTCCATTTGAGTTGATATTCAAGTTTTTCTGCATTGCTTAGATTTGCCACTTTTGAAAATATTTGGCTATGTAATTAATAATATGCTTGCATACTTTCTGCCTTTCAGCATAATATCTACCTCAAATACCTTTGCCCACTTTACACTCATTCTTAGCTGCAATTGTGCGCAATCTGTGCCCACAAAATATGGGCTTATATAAGTTGACAATATCATCGTCAGATTCTGCCATAACTTGGCTTATTACAAGCTCGAAGAAAAATATAAATTGATTACATGCGATTGTTTGTATTATTATGTATTTCTGGTCTGCATTTTTTTTTTCTTTTGCTTTCTGTTAAGTATATATATATATTTTTTGTCTTTTTTGTTGGCCGTAAAGTTTTTTATTTATGTTTTTTTTTTTTTTTTGATTTGCTTTTGGCATTTTGTAGCATTTTTGTCAGGTTTTTGTCATTTGCAGCGTCACCGAAATGAGACAAATAACTGGAACCCGAAAAAAAAACTCGACTCATGGGTTCCCAAGAGCTGAGATTCGACTTCGGCTGCGGCTTCAGCTTCAGCTCATTATTCATTTTGACAATTCAACTGATAATGATGCAATCGATGCGAAACGGCATTGAAAAGCATTTTGTGCGACAACTGGGCTGCACATCCATATGCCCCCAGCTCTGCCCCGCCACGCCCCGTCCCGCCCCAGTCAGGGCCAATTCAGTACCCATTCCGCATAAAGTTGGCCCAAATGTCATCCTGTGCATGCAAATTGAGTTATCAGCCAGCGCGGCGTCTGCTTATGCGACTCCATATATCATTTATCATTTGAAGGGGGATGAGGGATGAGGGATGAGATGGAGCTTGTGGCTTTGGCTCCCCGCTTTCAACATTCAGCACATTTGTTCTTTTTTGCTTGCTGGATTCTTACGTGTGTGTTTACCAAAATTGTATTGCGATATTTACCCCACATACCTTGGGAGAACCCAACAGCCTCCAGTCCGTGTGGCAGGCCGAAGGGACCCAAAGATGGCATTGGCATGCCCGGCGGTAGCGGTCCATGCGTCACCGAATGGTGCGGATGTGGCCCGCCATAGCTGTGCGGATGTGGGCCCAAATCACCCGATTTGAGAAAGCCCGCCGCCATTAAGGCTTCCGTTGAGTGCAGCGCCACGTTGATGCTGTTTATTATGTCCTTGCTGATGATCCTTCAATATCCCAAATGAGATTTACTGAGCTGAGCTTTCACTGAGCTCTCAATGCCTTCGTCTGTGGCTGCTCCTCCTGCCTGTGGGCGTGTCAGTTGTCTCTATGCCGCTTCAATGTTCAATTCTACAACAGCTGCTTGGCGTTTCTTTCTGCAAGGATCAAGATTCAGATTGTTATGAAAATTATTGCTTCAGATTGTGGGCCGATCAACCATTAATATTATGATCAGTACTTAATCTGCTTTATAGATAGTAACAGTACACAATGCTCCCATATGAAGTGCATCAACCCAGGCTACTTTACGAAGATATTAATATATATTGATGGCCGAATATGACATAAAATATTATATAAAAGTTGATACTAAGAGATTGTTTAAATGAAGAGCTTTTAATAGGCATTGTTGTATTCGAAAATATACTAAAAATATATCAAATATACTAAATAGATCATTTGAATCATTTAATCTACAGTTTGAATGCTCGGCAAATGTCTTTGTAGCTCTAAAGACATTTCTTTTTATAAAAATTTTCCTTATAGTTTAATATATATAGAAATTTAAAGTTCAGACAGTTTTTACTGGCAATGCATTAATCAAACTCTTTTAGCTGGCATCCATGACTTTCTAGAAAGCCTGGCATGCTCTTTATTAAACTGACTTAATGACTGTGTCACCATCTCCTGTGGAGGACTGCAAAGAAGTTCTCGTAAAGTTTAGAAGTAAAATCGTAAATCTTGTGTTTAGTTAAGGCTCAGGTCTAACGGCTAAAGTACTGATTCTGGAACAGAAGTATTCCATGTATTGCTTTTTAGGCTGATATAATCATTTTGCAAGTAGCTCACATGTATATAATGATATAATATCACCTTACTGACTTTCTTTTCTTACTACACCAATAATATCACATCATATTATAAGTGATTCCAGAAAACGAACTCGAATGACAAGCTATGAATTAAATAGTCTATCTATAAGATGGTCAGAGTTGAGACTTTGTAACTTTGTTTGAGATACTTGTTCATAACAATATATCATATTATATAGATAAGTAAATTTAAAACTCTTCCGATCTGCGCTTCATTTCACTCAATTTCTGGGCGTTGAGCACAGCAGCGTTGCCAGATTGGTCAGATTGGCCTGCGCCTGTGCCCGTGTCCGTGCCCGTGCCTCAATATCAATTTGGGCCAGATGTGTTATTAATTTGCGTGTGCGCGTGAGCATGTAATTTGGAATGCTCTTCGTTTTGTGTGTATGTGTGTGTGTGTGTGTGTGTGTGTGTGTGCGCGTTGGGGTTCGGTTTCGGTTTCGGAGGGATTCGGGTGCGCTGTGTTCTCTGGCTCGAGTGGCTGTTGCGTTGTATTTGCGGCTTTGGTTTTTGGCTTTGCCGGTTTCCATTTCGCTTGCGTCCATTTTGCTGGATGCATTTGGATGCATTGAGCCATGAAAACGACATGACAAAACAAAACAAATTTGTTGTGTGTCCTCAGTGCAGGCTACTTACTTAGCTGTGTGTGGATTTGTTTTTGGGTAGATGCTCGCACAGTATATGTTATATGCTTATCGATTTATATGTGACAAATAGCTGCCTGCATTTTCCAATTTCAAAACAATGAGCGACCGCCGAGGTGTCCGTGCTAATCCCGCAATTTCACTGGCTCTCGGTGCTCCGCTGCGCGTCCCTATTCCCTATTTCTTCTGTCTCATTCCCACTTAGTTTTGTGGCTATTGCTAAATTTTTTCGCACGAAACAACCGAAAATTGAAAGATGAAAAAAGTGGGACAAAAGAGTTTTGAACTCGTCGCCGAGCATATGAGTATTAAGCCAGGTTCAGGTTGAGTTGAGTTGAGGTCCGGCCTAATCTTAATACCCAAGCCATTGTCTCATCATGCCCAGTGCTCATGAGTGCGTGTGTGTATGTGTGTGTGTGTGTGTGTGTGTGTGTGTGGGCTTGTATGTGTTCCTACCTCAGCTGTATACATCCCATTTCGTCCTTTTAGTAAGTGTCTGAGCTAATCCAGCGGCTAAGCACAGATCAAAGATCTTCAAACCGCAAGACAGCCCAAAAACTAGGTCTAGGCGGTCTCCGTTCCCGTTCCCGTTCCCGTTCCCGTTCAAGAACTGAACCTAAGGCGTTCTTACACAGTTGGGTAATCTTGCGATAGTAAACTCTAAGCAAGGATCTAAGATCTGAGGCATGACAGGCAGAGATCTGCACGTAACTGCTTATTTTTAGGGCAAACTACGGACTAAGTGCGTTTTCCAACTAAGTGTGGAATGTTTATTTCAAACAAAAAATAAAGATTTGTTTTACGAAATATAATGTTAAATAATTTGCTTAAGTATATCAATGTCAATTACGAACAAAACCAAATGAATTTAAGAAATTACTTTGAAAATGTTGAAAGAATCATAAGAAAGCTCTTCAGTTTCGAAAAAAATGGCTCTTGGTGTCTTTTCTGATCGATTTTTGATAGCTAGGGTATACATATATTTTTTTGAGTGTATCATGCCTTGGCAGTGGACAATTTCAATTTGAAAACTCTGCGAGCTGCCATGTGGCATGTGGGCTGTATCTATTTCAGTTTGAATTGTGTTTTTTTTGCCAAATGTGGCACATAAAAAGAAAAAAACAAAAACTAAAAATAAAATAAAAACGAAATAAAGAGCTACGTGATTTTCTACTCATTCGGCGCTGCTGATTATGAAAAATCATGGCAAAAAAAAAAAAAAGAAAAAGAAAAAAGAGCCAAAGGCCCCGCTGGCTTTTGTGACTGCGCCTCGGGGACTTGAAACGGGGGACTCTCTGTGTGTCGCAGTCTGTTGTATGGACCCGAAATCATTTCGGCTCGACATATATCACGTACACGCACTTTCATTAAAAATTCATTTCGGCATTCGGCATTCGACATTCGACATTCTGCATTTTCACTTTCAGTTTCCGGGCAATGCGTAGGGTTTTTTGTTGTTGTTGTCTTTTTCGACTCGGTTCCATCTTGTTTTTGGATTACCTTTCGAATTTGGTTGCTATCCTGATGCTGTCGTGTGTTTGGCTTATGATTCTTGTAATGTATATTTTTCCCGCCTGCTCTCTTGCTCGTAATTACGGTCAAAATAATATTTTCAAACTACTGATAAGTGGGCAGACAGCGGCGATCCGAAGGTAAACAGCCTTAGGAAAATAAACAAATCGAACGCTACCGAATCTTCCAACTGATTGACTGACTGACTGACTGGCGGACAGACTGACGGGCGGACAGACTGATTGAGCGAGTGACTAACTGAACATTGGACAATTGGACCAGCGCCCGCACTTTAAGATCGTTGGACAACTACCGAAACGGTAGCCCTAGAAAGAAGACCGTGTGTTTTATGGAGTTGACTGGTTGTCTGGCCATCCGACTGTTATTTTTTTTTTCTTGACTCGTTTTTTTCTGATGGTACCCTGGGAAAGTGTGTAACCAAGTTTTGTGATCGTTGTTGGTCTTTGGCTCTGGCTACTGTTAATTTGTGCCATGGGAATATTTTTGTGTCTTCGACAGTTTCAAGTTGATCATTTAATTTTTGGTTTTTTGGCAAGTTTTGTTTTGGCCAGTTTGGCCAAATGATTAATGATGGCGGCTATTCGAACGTTGTACAATATTTGTGGCATTCAAATGTTGTCTTGAGCATAGCATTGAATGTGTTTTAGAAAGCGAAAGATGAGCAACAAATGCAGCCAAGTTCAAAGTCTATAAAATGTCTATGTCTAAGGCTCTTTCCCCCGCCCCCCGTCGTTCTATTGCCACAGGCATGTGACAGCCAAGTGTATTGTGCAACACTGGCCAAAGCCAGCGGCGAATAGTCTCAGATACTGCCAGTCGCAGACGCAGATAGCGAGCAGCGAGTGCAACCAGCTGTCAAAAGTGCTCACTTGTCATAGTCGCCACTCGTTTAGTTGTGTTGCAGTTGCAGTTGCGGTTGCAGCGGCTATTAGCAGCCTTAACAAGCTCTATAACAACTTAATATGTCCAGGCGTGTGTTTACAGTACACTACACGCCGCAACACAAATGCTGTTCGTAAATCGCAAAGCGCAAATCGCAAATCGTAAATCGCAAATCGCATAGTGCATTTGTATGCGTGAGCTTTTCGAAGCTGCGGCCAAATGCAATCGAGCGAGCCGAAAGCTTTCCACGTGCGCATAGTATGCGTGTGAAAGCTTAGCTGAGCTATTATATTAAAGCCAAAGATACGTGCATGCGATTTGTGTAGAATAGCTGTCAACCAAATGTTGCAACTTTCTAACGTTTGCAGCACAGTGTAGAAGTGTGAATAACTCGAATGCTTATGGCCGACGCGGGAAATATTTCTCAGGCTCATTTACATAGCGAGCAGCTACTGGAATACAAGCTACATGCAGTTCAGACTGTAACTGGAAGTTAAACTTCAACTCTTAGTCAGACGGAGGAGACTGGGACTGGGACTGAGACTGGGACTGAGTCTGGGACTGGGACTGGGACTGAGACTAAGACTGGCCTAGCATAATAAGCTGTCTGTTGAAAATAATGCAACTTAATAAACGCAACAAAGAACTCGAGGCGGCTAAGGTGGCACGTCCCAAGCTGCCACATTGCAAGTTGGCAAGTTGGCAACTGGAAACGGGCAACTCAGAGACAGAGACTGGAACGGCTGCAACGGGTAGCTGCAACTGGTAGCCAGTTTTAGAGCATGTGCCATTTCTACGCAAATGCATTTTGACATTTAAATTTGCAATTTTCGCATAAAATTATATTTATTTTTCATTGGGGAAAATGCAACCTTGCCGCAGCAACTGTTGCTGCTGCTGCTGCTCCTGCTGCTGCTGCTGCTGATGATGTTGTTGATGCTGATGCTGATGCTGATGCTGATTCCAGCTACCTGAGTCTGCGCTCTGACTGCACTGAGTGACATACGTGACGTTGACGTTGCTGAAGTTTAATTAACAAACGTGCCAAATAATTGAAAAAGTGTGAAGATTTGACAAGTTTAATACGCATTCAAAATGCGCACATGGCCTAGAAACCGCTAACTGGCGACAACTCAACTTAATTAGTTTTATATATATTTTTTTTTTTTGCAACAGTTTCTTATTTTGTTAATCATATGCATTACACATTTAATTAAATTGACACATGAGCACGCTGAAAATAGCATATACAAAAAGTTATTAGACGTTCAGTTAGCATTTTAATCACAAACACATTGGCCAATGATAAATTGGCCAAGAGTTGGCCAAGTGTTGAGTTAAAAAACGGCTGACAAACGGCTAAGCAAGTTGACTTCTAATGCACACTCACACATGCACATGCACATGCACATAAGCATGGCAAGTGCAATAGTATTAGTGCGCTTAAACATGGGAGCGAGCGCTAGAATTAACCGTTGCGATGAGTGTTGTAAAATGCAAATTACAATTGCAATGCCTTTTTTTTTATGTTTTAATTACCGAGCAAATTGGCGTGCCGGCGTATCAATTGATCAATTAACGATTCGACATGACCGAGTTGCCCGAGCTGAACTTTGTGTCTCTCAAAACTGGAGACACACTTCAGATCCGCCTAGAAGGATGATTGTGTTGTGCGCACTTTGGGCCCATTCAAGAGTGTAAAAATAAAACACAATCAAAACAAGAAATGACAGAAAAATTATTGAAATATTGTGACAAGGAGTTTGTGAGTGCGTGCGTGTGTCTGTGTGTGTGCGTGTGTGTGTGTGTGTACGTGTGTGTGGACGAATGAATGAATGAATGTTGCCTTCGATTCGGACTTGGCTTGTACAAATGATTGCATCATAGTAAAAATAAATCAAACAAACCACACAGACACACACAAATCAATAATAATAACGCGCTAAGGTAATAGAGTAAAGAGCCCTGACTGGGCACAGAGACAACAAGAACGACAACAACTACAACAACAACAATAACAAAAGTTATTATTTGACGCATTGTCAATGTGATCTTGATAACTGCCCGGTTCGGCATGGCATGGTTAGGTTCGGTCTGGGTAGCTCTGAGTGATTTCTATTTAAATGGCTTTGTCAACGAAATTCGAGAAGCAAAAAAACAACTAAAAAGTTCGGGTACAGCCGCGTAATGAGCAAAGAGTGAAGAGAGATAAAAATTAATAATACAAATAATTGAAAGAAAAAAAAAAAATATCAGAGAAAAAATATATATATAAATATGAAGAAAAGAAGTCAATCGAAATGAAATGAAACCTCACTTAAGGCAAGGCGAGGCGACGCCAAGGCGTCACAAATTGACAAAGACTTGATTCCGTATTGGAAACCCCGCCCCCGCACCCGCACCCGCCCCCGCCCAGATCTTACAGAGTGTAGGCACAGACATTGGGCGTGCGTCGATGTATCTATGCTAAACAATTGAAAACTCTGGCTGGAAGCTTTGGCTCTCCCAGATAAGCTATCAGAATGTCGCGACGCGATCTTGACTTGAATTCAATTCATGAATTGAAAACGGACCAAGTAACGGATGTGGATATGGATATGGATATGGATGTGGATTTGGATGTGGATGTGGATTGTGGATATGAATGAACTCGCAGATTCGAATTTGTTGTCGTTGTTGCCAAGGCGTGGGCGTACATTGGAGCTTGGGGGGGTTTTATGAGTATAGACTCAGCTGAGTGAATCTCGCTGGTGTCCGTCTGTCCGCCTGTCCGGCTGTCCGTCTGTTGTCAGTTAGTTGCCAGCTGGCTTGGCTACAAACAAATTGGCTTGCATATTAATTTGAACAGCAAAACATACAGAAAACCATACAGAAACATCCATATACATATCTATGCAAATTAATAATAATACAAAAAGCCGCGATGAGGCACAAAAATATTAAAAGTATATACATATATATATATGTATACCCTATACTAAAAGATATACAGACATGCACAGAAAATACGCTCGATGTTTTAATTTATGGCCCAGCCGCTTTGAAATTAGCTAATAAAGCGCGGCGGCTACAACAACAACCACTCAAAAGAAGAAGAAGAAAAAAAAAACCAAATAACCAAAAACTTATCAAAATGTGTGAATAATGTGACCTGAACCGGGTCTGTCGGGCAACGCTTTAGTTCGGCATAGTTTTTTTCTTTTTTTTTTCATTTTTTGATATCTCGGGTCCATTGTGCGCTGTGCTGCACAGTAGTTTTGGGGTTCAGGTAGCCCGCAGCATATGATTATGGATATGCATAGTTATAGTATCTTAGTTAGTTGGTTGCTTATGCTTAGCTTGTGGCTGTTTGGCTTGGGTTTGGGCCTTGTTGTTGCGCCCTTTGCCTAATTAACAAACAGTCCAAAAGGGGCGGCTTTAATATGCCCATTAAAATTATGAAAATTCATATTGATTTCAATGCGATCTCAACATTATGCAGCATTCGAAGTGGGGAAGTTACTCATCTTCGAATTTCCTGTTTAGCTGCAGCACAGATTTTCGCTGCTTCTTCTTCTATTCGCTTTACTTGGTCAAGCATTATCGTTAAGCATATTTATATATACCCTCTATGTAGCTCAGAAAGTCTGCCAAAAGCTTCAAATTCTCAGTTGTTTTTCTCTATGTTATTTACAAATTCCTGAGTTCCATGGGCTAATACAATTTTCGCCTTTTACATTTAACGAAATCGTATTCCCAGTAAAACTAAGATCTATATGCTTTATGTGATTTACAAGAGTTGAAGAATCAAACTTATATTCTTACTTGATAATTTCTTATATTTAACTGTATACCCTACCCTATTTAGTACCCATAGATTTATAAAAACTAGATGTGAGTAACTCTTGAGCTTTATAAAATTATGTAAAGTAAGTAAAGTATAACAAATAAATAGCCTGGTTATCATTTTCAGATTCAGTTGCAAGCTTAAAGTTAGGCCCGACGGCAAAAAACCAACGTTTGGAACTATATTCTGAATGTATTCTTGTATATCTCTTCCTATCTCTAAAATAACTATATAATGTTTTGAAGATCTATACAGATCATTTCTATCTAACCAGCTCATTGTTCCAACGTTCAGCGGCCCGAAGACTTGCATTATTATGTTTATTCTTAGTGTGTCGTGAAACCCCTATATCATCTAGATAGATGATAGGCATAATCCTTGATTGTCGCGTTGTCGGCGTCATTTGGTTAGTTAATCAAAATAATAATTATTCGACTTTTGATCTATATTTATATATACATATGTATTTATAGATGGTTTTGTACAGTTGCAAAAACGCATCTGGAAACAGCACTCACCAAAAAAAAAAAACCAATATCGTATAACTTCGAGCGATTCTCGATGCAGCCAATCTCGGCGGCGTACGGATATTCCAAACGAGCGAACGGGATTAAAATAACACGTTTTAGGATATCGGATATGTTGATATTATTATTAAGATCCAATTGTTTGATCGGTGGTTGATCGGTGCCTGGCCGAATAATATAGTATGATCTATATTCGATATTCAGTTATTGTGATAGTTGAGTTTTTGCTTTGTTTGCTTGTTATAGCCAGGTTAAGGATAATACACTTGCGGCAGACACCAAAAAAACAATGCACACTGTTTGGGATGAACGTAGTATCTTAAAGAACTTTTGCTAACGGTTGTACTAGTTGTTGTTGTTGTAGTTACAGTTGTTGTTACAGTTGTCGTTGTGGTTATAATTGTTGTTGCACACGCACGTTGTTCAAATGTTTGTTGTTGAGTGTTGACTGAATTTTTGCATATAACATTTGCGACTTCTGTTTTGATATCGAATTTGTTGTTTGTTTTTTGTTGTTTCTGTGTTTGTTTGTTTGTTTGTGTGTGTGCTTGCGTGCGTGCGTGACACGGCGATCAAGAGACGCGGCGAAATATAACGGTGAACGGTAAACGATGAAACGCTATGAACCAACAACAAAACGAGCGAGCGGAGCGACGAACGCACAACCCGAGCGGCACGAATGTTACTTTGGAACTGATTTTCGTCGTGACACCTTCAATGCGAGCCGCAGCAGCAGCGTTAACAGCGGCTATAGCGGCAGCGACAGCGGCAGCAGAAGTCGTTCGACCAGTCCCGTTTGTTGTTGTTGCTGTCGCTGCTGCCGCTGTCGTTGCCGTTGCCTCTGCTCTCGTCGTCGTATATCGTCGTCAATCGTCAGCCACGACAACAACAACAACAACAGAGGTCCAAGCAACTTCCTTTTTCCACGCACGCACACTCACACATACGCTCGCTCGCACACACTCACACACTCGCACGCACACACGTCAAATGTGAGCGAGAGCGCACTGCTTTAGCAATGGCTGAAAGCTAAAGCAATCCACGCTCAGCGTATGGCAAAGCGAGATGGCAACATTGTTTGCGGCAGCGACTGCCTGGCTGGTTGGCAGCGAATATTTATAGACGCTTGCTAGTGGCCTAACTTGTGTCTCGCTCACACAGGCGCGCCGGAGCAGACAGTGTGAGCGAGTGCGCTGCTCTTGGGCAGCTGTATTTACCTATGTGTTGTTGCTGTGTTGTGTGCTTTTGCCGAACCACACCCCCAAAAACAATGAGAATTGCTGATGGTGTTGTTGCTGCTGTTGCTGGCTGTCGCTTCTTCGCACTCGGTTCAACAACCAAGCAGTACGCCAACTTTGCTTTTTTTTTATTTCACTTTTTTCTTCTTCTTGTTTTTGCACAAATTGTTTGATTCGCCTTAGTTGTTGCTGCTGTTGTTGTTGCTGTTGTTGCTGTGTTTTGCGCGCGCAATGAAATTTTAATGAAAATGACAGCCCAAACACACGCAAAATTCAGCTACTAAAGCAACGTAAAAATTGTTAGTTAGCGGGTATAAAAATAAATAATAAAATAAGATAAAAAACAAGACAAAAATAATAGCACAGAAACTAAAAACGATAAGACTGCTCGACTGCGCGGGGCAATGAGGCGCAGGACGATGGTTAGCCTGAAATACACCAACACCAATACACCAACACAGTCACAGTCACAGTCACAGCAGCAGAGCCAAAATTGCTATGCACAGGGAGCAGCAATAACGCTGATGGAGTCAGATATGTAGACGCAAAGTGTGCGCCCTTTACGCCCCCACAATTCAGGGCTGGCTGGCCTGCAATCGCAGAATCATTCACAATTGCGTCTAGCTTGAGGATTCGTGAGTGGTTTCTTAGTTACATGTACGAGATGCAGTCACTAAAAAGTAACTAGATGCTGCAGTTTATCACACTTTTCTTTCAAGATTATTGAAGGGGAATTTCTTTGATGTGTTAACCCAAGAAGTGCGTGCAAGACAAAAGACAAATAAGATGAATTGATTACGGTTAATCAAAGAGAATATTGCACGAGTTTTTAGATATTGTTTGCGTAATGGATATCAAAAATCATAAGAAAAACTCAAGTTATGTAATAGGTGATAATTATCTAATTTACAGTAAATATATAAAATGATCAATACTTATTATAAGTACGTTAGCTTACAATTTCTCAAGAATATCGAGTATTTATAATCACGCCAATTATTATTTTGAAATTCATTTCTTAAAACACGACTCCGACTCCATTGTACATGACAGTTAGCCTACGCACAACAACAACAACAACAACAACAACAACAACAACAACAACAACAAGAACAAGAACAACAAAATGGTTGACATGTCCTCTCTCGTTCACCGAGTGGAAAAAAACAAGTAGGGAAAACCTTATCAAATTTTCATGAAAATTGGAAATAGCTGACGACAGTTTCTTTTTCGCTTTACCCACACACACACACACACACACACACACACACACACACACACACACACACACACACACGCACACACACAATCGCAACACAAACGAAAGTTGTGCATAATTTTTTTTTATGGATTTCTCTTGTAAATTTTCGCATTTGACCGCACTCGAAATTAAATTAAATTTTTGCGGCTAATTGATGTTTATATCAAACATGGCGTAATTATACATACAACCGCCCACCCCCCTCCTCCTCCTCACTCTCACTCTCCCTCTCTCTCGCTCTCTCTGTCTGGGGTCATTTAAATGTAGACAAAATTACATTTCTGGCAGCTTAACACACAGTTTTTGGGTCCTTAGAAAAATTAATGTGAAAGCTAGGACGGAACTTTGATTGCATATTTAAAGTTAGCCCGTATCCCTTTTTTCACTCTATTATTTAAATTTGTGTTTAAAGTTGTATGTAAAATGCATTCCAATATTATTATTATTATTATCTGACAGATAATGCTACAAGTAATCCCTAGAGCTTAAGTGTCTCGAATCGATTATAATGTCTATCCGTCTAGACTAAATATAACCATATCCATACCCTGAATAGCATTATATCATTATAGCAATATATCAATTATATATATTATGTGATCAGATAGATGGGCTTAGTCTATAAAGCCAGGAACGTCGATGATATTGTATATTGTATGAAATGCTCCTATGCGAAATAACTTTATATTTAACATCCAGATTCCCATTTGATATGATATGATATATGATATGATCTTTTGACGATTTACAGTCCTGGCTTATATCTGGAGGATCATAAGAGCTACAGAGATTTTCTTTGGTTCCTACATAGGTTCTCATTCGCCAACATGAAGTCCTGAATATATTCAACGATCATTTTGAAATAACTGTGCCAAAATATTAACAAGATGTTGAATAACTAAAACAAAATAAGCCGGAGATTGTGAACTTATTTAGACTTTACTGTGATTATCAGATTTACAGAAATGTAAACAATTTATTCATAAAGAGTTAATTCCTTACTTTGCACTAAAGAATCTAAAAATGTTCAATACAGAAATATAAGCCAATTATTTACATATCCTTGATACTTTTTAATAAATATATAGACAGAAAACGTTTAAGAAATGGCTTTCAAATATTTTTGATTCTTTAGCTGAAGAAACATTAAAAAGGAAACGTTTCAAATTGGAACAATTTGTTAATGTATATTTCTTTAGTCTGCACTTAAAAAAAACCGTTAAAAAAATGAAAGTTTGTTAAAGAAACAGAAACTAATTATTTATATATTTTAAATACTTTAGGCTGCACTTAAGAAACATTAAAAAAAAAGAAAAATAAAATGAATGCTGTAAATTTAGTGGGAGCCAACTAAAGTATCTGACAGATACACACGAGCACACGGCGCCGCAGCTGGCTACCTGTGCATAAATTTGTATCTGTATTCACGTGTGTGTGTGATATTTTAACTACAGTTTTGCAAAGTGCGGCTTAAAAACAAACAACTATTTTCTTTTCACATTTATTTTGCACCCGAAAATAGAAAATGTGCACAGCACGTATAAAAAAAATAAGTACATTAAAAGCTAAAAATAAAATAGAACCAACAGCTACAGCTTGTGTGGGTGCGACTATGTGAGTGTGTGAGTGTGTGTGTGCGAGTATGTGAGTGTGTGAGTGTGTGTGTGTGTGTGTGTCTTTGTTGTTGTTGTTGCATGCATGCAGGGTTCGACGCCATTGCCCTGCACATTTTTCATAGGCGACAGTTTTGATTGCGCGAAAGAAACGCGACGCTGAGAATGGAGAATATGGGCAAGGTGGAGATTTGCCATGCGTATGTGTGTGTGTGTGTGTGTGTGTGCGTGTGTGTGGGTGTTTAGCTACTGAACAACAAAAACAACAACAACAACAGCTACGTCAGAAGCAGCAACAGCTTTTACTCGCCGCAACTTCGACTTGGACATGGACTTCAACTTCGCCATTCGCCTGAGCGCTGATTAACGACAATTCGTTTGCCTGATTTTTTATTACCACATGCAGCATGCCACTGCATGTTGCTGCTGTTGTTGTTGTTGTTGTTGTTGTTGCTGCTGTTGCACATTCATTAGGTGCTGTCGTAGGCGCGTGTCCAGACTCCAGTTGCAAGTCTTGGGCCAGTAAATTTCATTAGCGCCTGAGCCGTTGTCTTTTATTGTCTGAAGTGAGTGTAGAGGGGCGGTGGGGGCGTGGCATAAATATCATGATTAAATTGCATATAACAAGCAGCAATAGCAGCCGAAAGTTTGAAATGTGTGACAACTACAAATGTCGCGAATGCCGTCAATTGGCCAGACCTGGCGTATACGTAATATGTTATTTGCTATCTATTGACACAGATTTACCGATGGCAACTCTTCGCATGATGATTGCAAAGCGCGCAAAAAGGAAAGTCCAAGCCAATTCGTTGATTAATCTTATGTTACTTGGAAATGTCAATGTTTTCAACTAGCAAATGGACAATCCTAAAACTCTTTTTCAAACAAGAGGCTATTTAGCTTGAAACAATAATAAATACGAGAAATTAACTTGTTGCGTTCTGAGCTCCCAAAATAATATCTTACTTACGTTAGAGTTGAAACCCGCATAAAAGTTGGTGCATTTGTTTAAGTTTGAACCAACTTCCGCTGGCTTGAGGTTCGATTCGTGAACATGGTTAAAAACGAGCTAAATTTGATTTCTACCCAAAATTGGCATCTACCTTATGTTTTAGAAGTGCTATTGCTGGTGTCCAAATATATTATGCTGGAACTGAGTCTCTTTCCCAGAGTATTTTTTATGTGATCTAAACAATTTTAAGCACAAATATGCCGGCTCAGCTCTTGCAGGGCAAATATTGAATTGAAGTTCGGCTGGAAGTTGTGCAATCAATTTTTTGCTGGTTTTACACCTGTTTAAAAACCTTTTGCTTTGTTTGTTTAATCTTTTGAGAAAAGTTTTTTGTTTTTTGAGAATATTGTAAATAGAGACTTCGAAAGAAAGGACTGCATATTGTTGAATGATAATTTTAGTTAAAAAGAGAATGCCTGAGAACGAATATTTAATTAACAATTGTTAAGTCTTCTGGGCAATGCCTCAAGGCAGCGCAGCTTGAATGGAAATGCGCGGCGCAAGTGGAAGCCAGAAAATGTGGAAATTCAGGCGACGTCTTGCTAAACGGCAAGTGGAAATTTGGTCGAGGGATTCGTGTTCGTTCATTAAAAGGCAGCAGCTCGAACAAATGGTACAAAAGGATCAATGCAGCTGGTGCAGGCAGGCGGGCGGGCCGAGCGGGCCGAGCGGGCGGTCGCAGCGGGCAATACGGCGAGAGGCAAAAGCCTGGCTCAGAACAGAGGGACCACCGTCGTGCGTTCGTGATGATGATAATGGTTTACTTTTATATTTTCTGATGGTTTTATGATGCGGTTAAGCGCTCAAACCGCAAAGTGGCCGGCGCGCGCGACCAGCGCAGCTTGAGGATAAGGCTGAGGACAAGGACGTGGACGAGGACGGCGACGGCGAGAGCAACACTCAAAAGAGTCGCATAAGCTGCACAAGTTTCGGTAATGCCAGGCCCAAAACGGGCCTCGGCTAGGCAGGGGCAAGGGCAGGGGCAGGGGCAACAGCTACCTGACACCGTGTCGGCCTGAGTCTTGGAACCAAAAGAGCGCGCGACATAGAAAATAGCAAAAGGATTAACCGCATTCCGAACGGTTTGGTTTTGGTATTTGGCATGGATTCGGCAAGCGATTCGCATCGAGGACGCTGCGGTTAGCAGGATGAACGCCTTAATCGCGTTCATTGTTTCAGGGCAGGCCAAAGCATGCGGAAACAATAAAAATGCGAGCGCATTAATCTCAGTCGCAACAGGACCTGGACTAGCAGTAAGAGCAGTCGCAGTCGCAGTCGGCAGTGACAGTGGCAGGACTCCAATTGCGAGCCCTAATAATTACCTGAAGCCCGAGGTGATTATGAGTTTATGATCTATCTGTATCGCGGAGCGTGTCAGGTAGCTGTTGCTGAGAAATTTAACTGGAAGCCATCGCATCGATAGTCGACGGCTTTACGCCTTGGCCAAATCCATGCTGACTTAATAAAGCTGAACCCCCACCAAAAACGTAGAGGCAGCTACTTGAGCTCACGGATTTATGGGTTTTTGGTAATTGAAACCCCGGGACCAGTGCCAGATCCAGCGCCGACCAGATACAGATACAGCCAACATCCATCCGACGTACGCGCTATTGAAACGGAGCCGGGCAACTACATTGACGATTATCAGCGATTATCACGTTTTCGATAATGAGATTTCGTTTTATGATTTCGCCAGCGCGTTTTACCCCTTGCACCATACAACAGTTCGCCCCGAATCTCTCTCTTTTTAGTTGTTTTTTTGTTTGGTTTGTTTTGTTTTGTCTTTGCTTCGAATGATACCCAGTCAGTTTAAGGGCGGGTTCGAGCCACTGGGCTGGCAATTAAGTTATGTCAATCCACTTGCCATATGCCAGCCAGGACGTGGACCTGGACTCGTGCGTAGAGGAGGGTTGGGGCGAGCCTGGGACTTGTGCTATAAGTTAGCCGTGCTGTTTGTTTTGGGTGGTTGTACATAAAGCATTTGGAATCAAAGCGATTAGCACTTGAATGAAACGCACTTAAGAATTCATCAGCATATCTTGAGCTATATGCGCATGTTGACAACTTAGCGTTGGAAAACTTCAAGTGCCCGACCACAGCAGAGCACTCCTCAAAAGTCAAGGTGTAATACTAGCTATCAGTGTGTAAATAACATGAGTTGTCTGCTGAAAATTACAGTCATTTTGAATGTGTTTCATGCTCTTGAATAGTTTAGTTAATGTTTACACCCACATTTGCATATATGCATTAGTTTCTCTTTAAATCTTTACAATATACTGAACAAAGAAACAAATACAATCTTTGAATATAATTAAATGGGTACGGGAATTCTCAACTAATTTGTATGTCATATTAATGCTATTCAACAACTGACAATTCTTTGTGTTTTTTAATATGCAACTGTCTTCGAGTTGAGATTGTATCTGAGGCATCAAAGTCAAGCTTGACAACGGGTCAAGGGGTCTAGACTTAAGCCCTTAACATTTATTAAGGAAAAGTTGTAGCAAATTGTTTCTAATATTTTGATTTTGTTGAATTCATTAAAATATCTTTGTATGCAGCTTTCCAATCATAAAGAAAACTGACTAACAAGGATTCGGCTTCCATTCCTAGGCTTGAGTATCAAACCGAGTATGTTATCTCAGCTAATGGGTATATTGAGTAATTAAATAAGAGAATTTGCAAAGACATACATTTTATTTTACTAGATTTGTACTTGGTATCGTCTATATAAGTTATCTATTGATGTTTCGGACGGACGGACGGACAGACTGACAGACGGACGGACGGACGGACGGACGGACGGACGGACGGACTAACAGACGGACGGACGGACAGTCGGACATGGCTAGATCGACTCGGCTACTGATGCTGATCAAGAATATATATACTTTATGGGGTCGGAGATGCTTCCTTCTGCCTGTTACATACATTTGCACTTTGCACAAATACAATATACCCTTTTTACCCATTCTCAATGGGTTCAGGATATAAAAATACAACTCATCAAATTTGAAGACAAAGTTCGAACTATTTGAGCCTTTCAATAATAATTTATTTTTGAATAATATGTATTTATAATACATTTGTTTCGATTTCTTTCTTTTTTATTCAATATTTGTTCATTAATATTTTATAACATTCTTTTAATTTTTTCAATATTTTATACAAATATTTGAATGTCTTCATTTATTTTTTTTATAATATGCTTTTAAATTGAAGTTATTTTCAACCAAATATTATAACCCTTTTTAAAACATTATTAAACTTTTTTGAAATTTAAGAATATTTCATAATTGTAATAGTTAATTTTGAGCTATTTTATAAAAGTTATGTTACGTTATGTTATGTTATGTTATGTTATGTTAAGCAAAAAAATAAAACTATAATCAATCTTTGTGAGTTTTAATACTGTCAAAATCATAACAATTTAGGAATAAACTTGAAACTTGATGACCAAATGTTTCTCAAAGCGCTTTTTTAAGTTGACGGTGCTTATGATTAACAAAGTATATGATTTACGATCCCTGGTCCACACAATTACAATTTACTCTTTTAAGAGATATCCACAAATAAAGCTCTAATTACGGTCTATGGTAGATGAGTTTTTGGCGTTGAAGTCTCAGGAAAGTGTATATAGTATATAGTATAGTAAGCCGAAGACCATGTTAGTCAGTGCTATTTCAAAAGTTTAATGCTAGTTTGTTGCTGTATTGAAATAAAAATACGATGTTAAGCAGCGAACCAAATATTTTAGTTTCATGTTGCACAACAATCCGGCGTAAAATTTGTTCCCAAGTATTTCAAGTATTCATAATGACATGCAAACACTGTGCTCCATTTGCAAATTCGATTTTTCTTGTTCAGCTATTCTTTGTTATTATTTTATTTCCTCCTTCCTTAAGTCATTTCCATACGCAGTTGGCCATCAAAATTTGTATTTATTTACTCGAATTTCCCAGACCGTTTCCCAGCTTAGTGTGTGCCCCAATGCAGCGATTTTCATTAATAAAACTGACTTAAATTACAAAAGCAAATAAATCAGTTAAAAGAGAGCAGCAGCAACAACAACAACAGCGATCGCAGCAGTAAAAAGCCATCGAAGAGGAAGAAACCTGCCAAGTTGTAGATCATACAACAACAACAACAACAACAACAAGCCGTCAGACCTCCTCTTGCTTGATCGACAGCCACTGTCTCAGCGCAAGTCTCGGCCGGAGTCTCTCTGAGTGCTTGAAGATTTGTGGCCGTCCGCTCGTCCGCTCGTCGGCCCGTCAGCCCGTCGGCCCGTCTCAGCGGCAGTCGTCTCTCCATCTCCATCGCCAGCTCCAGTTCCAGCTTCAGCTCCATCTCGCAGCTCTTGGGGCAGTGAGTTGTTGCACGGCCGTTCATCATATACCCTTCAGTCCATTTAACACGTTTCTGACACTAATCCTGCCTTGATGAAACTAATTTTTTTCATGTGGCACGGCCTCCACAGTGCCAGTTGATTTATTTCAGCGTGCGCTGCTGGCGACCAACTTAGACAAAGTATGCTGTACACAAATATATATATATATATATATATATATAGCGAGTATATAGCTCTATATGCATATCTGACTGACTGACTATCTGACTGACTGGCTGTCTGACTGGCTGACTGACAGTCGCCAAGTTTTCGGTTCGCCGTTCGCCGTTCGCCGGTCTCAGCTTCTGCTTGAACTCACACGCAGCCAATTCAAGTGTAGCAACGTTTCGGTCCCAAGATCGCTTGCTGTGATATGTATGACTATATCTCTGGCATGATCTTGCCACAAATTAGTTTGGTTAGCTGCTGTTGGACGATGACGACGTCGACGGTGACGGCGACGGCGGCGTCGTCGTTGCCTGCCTCCGCGTTTCTGCTGGCCATGTCAATCATTCAAAATATGTATGCAACGATCCGATCCGATTCGATGCCGATGCCGATGCCGTGGTTAAAGCAACTGCGACTGCAACTGCGACTGCGACCGCGACTGCGACTGCTACAGAGACAGAGACAGTGCAATGTCATGCTTCATTTCCTGAGTTGTCAATTTGTCGGACTTGGTGGAGCGACTGCGAAGAGTTTCCATAAGCAGTTTATGGCCCGGGACACGGGATGCACTCGCCTGCGATGAGTAGCCAAAAAAGAAAGAAACGAGAAACAAAATAAACCAAGTAAAAGTGCTCTAGTCGGGAGTGCCCGACTAGCATATACCCTGAACCCTACAACCTTTCTAGCTTTCTTCTACACACGCATGCGCGGCTGTGCTTCTTCTCCCCTTAGCTCCACATCATGGAAATGTCGTTCTTGAATAAATTCGATGTTTATAGTTTTATCTTTCTGAAATTGCTCCAAAGTGCGTGATTCCACCAATGCGCAAGGCTCTTATTTTTATTTTGTTTTTTTGAGAAATGTGGAAAGGTTTTAAAAAAATGTATCTGTGTACACTAAATCTAACAATCTGACAATCTACACGCTAAGTCTCATGCATCTAGCTCTAATAATTTTTGAGTAATGCTTAAGCAACTAAGTCTCAATATTGATATATATCGATTTTATGGAAGAAGATCCAAGTATCCAACGTAAAAATATATAAGCTCCTTCTGTTTATAATATACGAGAATATATGTTTTAAATTTGAAGTCTCAGGCTCTTATAGCTTCCTAAAATTCATTCAGACAGACGGACGGACACGGCTAAATCGACTCGGATATCGCTGCTGATCAGGAAAATATATACTTTATATGGTCTGGGATGCCTTCTTCTGCTCGACACATACATTTGCACCCATACTTGACTACTAGTTACCCTGTATTTAAATCATTTAAACCCTTTGCTTAAGCAATACTCTAAGTTGTAAGGCTCTCAAATTGTTTTAAAGTGTTGGGAAAGGGTATCCATACTTGATTTGTATATACTTGTATACTTGATTTGAGCTCTGGTAAACAAAACGAGGAGTTATCAAATATTGGAAGCCAGATTTAACAGTTTCGCTTGCTATTCCTAAATATAACTGCTTCGAGATATACCTACTCGACTTCTTGTCCTGATGAACAATATATGAATATATATATAATATATAATATATATTTGAAGAGTAGAGGCCACGGAAATATAACTGGAACATTCACACGCAATGCATTTTTTGCGGCCGCTTTCGAATTGCGGCATGTCAACATTCAACAATTGGTTAGAAAGCAAAACAATAAATATGAAAAGCTAAGGCAGAGAATTACATATTAATACCATTAAATGAGTAGCAGGTGCGCAGCTGCTGTCCGAGGGGGAGCTGAGGAAGCGAGTGAAATCATAAGTGCTTGGCCTCAACAAAAGCACGTGGAGTTTTCGAGTGAGTCCGAAACCAACCAACTATACTGGAGTCTTCGACGAGGGTTGGGTAAGGTCTAATATTACAAATGTATGCACGTATATATATAAATATATTTATATATAAATGGACTAACTAAATTCATATAATGGAACAATTAGAAATTTACATTTCTTTTCTTGTGTTAAAAGGAAAATACTTTAGATATTATATATGGATTATGCAATTTACAATCTAAGCCTCATCATTATCTTAACCTTTATAAGTATTGATTAAATCGAAATAAAATGAATATAAATAATGATTATTATTAAAAAATACGATGCCTGATGCAACCCAACACATCTCCAGCAAAAACAGCCATCCCCCCTCTGTGGCTGGCCACAGCAGTTAAGTGCTAAGCACACGCCCCCCACAAACAGAACGACTTCAGGCAAAAGTATGCGGATCCTTAAGAGGAAGAAAAGGCAAGGTTAGAGCATCAACAATGCGAGTACATAGCTTGGTTGCGACTGAGACGTCTGCGGTGTCAACGCCCATGGCAAAACAGTGCGAAAAGGAAGAAGGATATGCATGGCATGTAGGGTAAGTGGTAGAGGCAGAGTGCCAGAGTGATCAATAGAGAGCGAGAGAGAGTGAGAGAGACAGAAAGAGAGAGAGAGAGAGAGAGAGAGAGAGAGAAAGAGAGGGAGAGGGCAGAAACCGCAATGATCGATTGATCGTTGATCGATTGGGCTGCTTCCAAAATGAGCAGCGACAAAGGCAGCCTCTTCAAGTAATTGCCAAATAATTGCATAACATATAACACACACGCACACCACACACACACACACACACACACACACATATCACACTAACACACTCACACACACAGCATAAACTCTTATCGATCGTTGCCTGCAGCATTTGTTGCTCCTTTAATTTTGCAGTGCTGCAGGCTATTTGCACATAGGGTTACCATAGACCCACAGTGCACAGATAGAGCCTAACGATAAGCACACGCACACATCCAGATCCCAACCAAAATGTGCGAGTGTGTGCGAGAGTGTGTGTGTGTGTGTGTGTGTGTGCAATCATGCGCAATTAACTCGGGCTCGACAGTTGAGAAGTAGTTGGCCCAAGTAATGGGAATGAGTTTATGCTGATGGTTTGGTTTAGGTTTGGGCTTGCTTTTGGTGTTGGTCTTGGGGGTAACTCGGTGAGAGGACGCCTTCGGCAAAGACAGACACCGACACGAACAACAAAAACAACAACAACAACAACAACAACCACCGACACAGACAACGTGGTGCCCTTGCGAGTTTTTAATTGAATGCATTTCAGCGTAAAAGGTGAAAATACTTTTACCTCCTTAATGCAAAGAAACAAAAAACAAAACAAGTAAGGCACCAAATTAAGGTGGGCATATCCGAAACTCAAATACCCTGACTGCGCCACGTTGAGCTAAGTTTAGCTGAGGTTTTGTTAAAGTTTATTCGATCTTTCTCCTTTTATTACTTTCTCTTAAGGCTTTAGTTAAGCTTTCTTTATCTCTCTCCTTCTTTCCTTCTTTCAATCTTTCATACTCTCTTTTTCTCTTCCTTTTGCGCAAGCTTTTTCTTTCCCATTCTTTTTCTCTCTCTCCCTCTCTTGAGATTTTGGTTCTTGTAAACTATACACACTTCAAGTTTAAAATATTTTGTGTATTCTCTTCTTGATGCTTTGACAATTCTAAGCCGATCGGACAATTGATTAATGTATTTTGATTTGACTCCGGCTGAGGAAGTATATGTGTTTCGCGAGCCTAGCTACAGTGTATCTTGTAGTCGGTCATTTCTGAGCCAACCTGAGCACTCTTGTTTTTTGTCTGTTTTCTCTCCATGTACCCTCCCCCTGATGCCTACCCGCTTCCAGCCCATACTCAGTTTGCCTCGCTTGCTTATCAATTTCCATTTTTCCGGTTTTAAGCACACCAACTCACACGCACACGCACACACACAGACATACACTCACACACACGCACTCACACACACACATGCTACATGCAGTTCTTGTCGCAGTTTTCTTTTTGCGTTGCTTTTACTTCTGCTGATTCTTCCTTCAAATTGTATTTACTTATGCATTTTCCATCATGTTGCTTGGCAGCTATTACTTATAATAGTTATTATTCATGTTGCCTTTTCCCTGCTCCTCTCTTTTGATCATATATAAAAAGCGTAATTATATGCACATATAGTATATGTCATTTTCTCTGCAGTCGGTAAATCGAGAATCCTAACAATACAAAGAGATTATAAAATAGTTCAACTTCGATTTGGCTATGATACGTGTATGTTTACAGTAGAAACTCACTTGAGCGGACGGCGATCGTCGGGTACGTTGTGTCCTCTCAAGAGCGGTGTACGTCTAAGAGAGTGGTAATGGATATGGCTTGTCCGCCCAAGAGGGCTGCCCGCTTAATAGATGTGTCCGTTAGGGGAGCTTTCACTGCGTTATATATTTGAGAAATCAAAAAAACAAATTATTTTTTGAAAAATTTAAAATGTTTTTCTAGGAGCTGTGTTTGAGTGTAGGAAAACGATAAGATGTATTAATTGTTGGGCTAGTTGTGCCTTCATGATTGAATAATATTTTCAAGGAGAAACTGTTCGCAATCAAGACAATTGGGAGCCTTTGATAGGTCTGTTATAAATATATATATATAAATATATATTATTATTATTATTATCATATTGTAAATGATTTAAAAAAATTCAATTAACTTAGCAGGATTTAATCGGATTAGTTGAGGTAGATTTGCATCTTGAGAATTTTGTATTTACTATTTCTTTAAAAGCACGTGAAGTGTATAGTTCTGCGAAAAGTCATATACATATATATCTATTTATTCATTCGTTCGTCTTCCTCTCTCTCTCTCTCTCTCTCTCTCTCTCTCTCTCGCTCTTCAGATAGACAAACGGATGCTAAATCAGGCAGATTTGAAAGCAATCAAATAAAAGTCAGCAGCAAATTGCGCATACGCCGCGTGTGCGAGCTGCAGGCAACTGTAAATAATTTGAAATGCCAGCCAGCAGCTACTCGAGTCTGTGTGTGTGCGTGTGTGTGTGTGTGTGTTTGTGCTCCGTATCTGTGTCTATGTCCATTGTGTGGTATTTCCGGTGGCCGCTAAAGGAAATTTTAATGACGTCAACAAGACTGGGAACGTCGCAAACAGCAATAATGCCATCAGGTAGTTCCCCCCAAAATGAGATGAAGTTTCATCTTTAAAGTTTTCTTTCTTGCCTGCATAAAAACCAATAAAAACTAAAAGAAGAGGCAGCGAATATGAAATAATAATAAGAATAATAAAAATAACCCAAAGCCCCAAAACTCGACGCTTTCGTAACAAAGCTCCGGCCCGGCTAGAGCGTACGAATGGGGGGGGATTTGGTGGACAACACTTGCTGTTTAGCTTCATTTAATACCCTGAACCCATTCAAAATGGGTAAAAGGGGTATAATGTATTCGTGCAAATGTATGTAACAAGCAGAAGGAAGCCTCTCCGAGAGCTAGCTCAATTTGGAACGTAGGTTCCCTTAGTGCGCGGCGAGGGGGGGAGCTTTTTTTCAAAATTATTTTTAATATTGCTTAAGTAAACGAAGTTTTGGTAGAAGAGGATACAGGGTATCCCCTAGTCGTGAACTACCGACTAGAGCCTCTTGCTTGTTTCTTTTCTTGTCTTTGATCAGTTTTTTTTTGGCAATGGGCCTACAAATTGGCTTGCTTGTCTCTCGCTCTCGGCTCCCCAATAACCATGCATATATTACCCATGCTCGATGCCTCATAATTAATTTCGTATATATCTTCTTCTTCTTTATATATATATATATTTCAGTTTTGTGAGCTATGCAACAGCAGCGTCAGCGACAACAGAAATCAATAATACAAAAGATCTTCAAAATCCAAAGATCTACACTGCGACTACAAAACTCTGCTGTCGTTCAGTTTTATGTGCATGCACATATATATGTATATATCTATATATGTTATTTCTTCTTCTTTTTTCGTGTGTATTTATTTTCTTTTCTTTTTTTTTTTTGGTTTTTTTTCCTTCTTTCTGTATTTTGCTTTGCTTTTGGGCTTTTTGTTTAATAATGAGACGACATTTCGAACGCATAAAATCGTCATAATAATTTTTGATATATGAAGCAGCACAAGCGCGATACAGAGCGCTAATATCAAACGAATTCTTTTCAAGATATAAAAAATACACACACACACATGCAGAGAGACGCACACACACACGCACACACGCACACGCACTTAACTGCGTCGCAAAGTCTCGCGGCAAAGTCCGAGAGCATCTTTGAGTTCACTTAACGAAACTTGATTTTGAGGCGGCCACGGTAGCTGCATTGCCTCGTGTTGGGGACAGGGAAGCGAGCCCCCAGGAGGCCATTGGAAGGGGGAGGGGGGTTAGGCTAGCTGCCACAACCAATGCTGACCAATTCTTATAAGAAAAGCTATGGCAGAAGGCAGCATGCGAGAGCATAAATAAATAAAAGGCAGCAGCAGCAGCAGCAGAAATATCGAAAAAATATACAACAGCAGCAGCAGAAGCAACAAAAAAAAAAAAAAAAAAAAAAAGAAGCATTAATCGTAACAATGTTATTAGTCGTACAACAGGGGATTAGGCTACCGATTCGTGCCCGAGGAGCTTGACCAGCGAGCGTCTCTTGGAGCTGCGTCTTGCTTCGTTTATTGTCTGGCCGATTGGGAACCTGCAACGGTTGCTGCTGCTGCTGTTGTTGCTGCTGTTGCTGTTGCGTTTTTTCTCGTTTATTTTTTTTGGGCGCGTTTTTATGGACAATCTTATGGCGGTGATTAAAGAGGGTGAGGCCCATGGTGGCATTGGAGGCGAGGCCCAACGCCAACGCCAGCTGCGCAGCCATTGCCACCGTGTGCCACACTTTGTTGTTGCTGCTGTTGCTGCTTTTGTTGTTGTTGTTGTTGTTGTTGCTGTTGTTGTTGTTGTTGCTGTTGCTGTTATGGCTGCAAAAGTTTACGGCGGCGCACTATGGTTCCTCAGAGATTTGTTTGGTTTGCCTCCGTTTAATTGCATTAATTAAATGCACTACAGTCTGCCCGTCTGTCCGTAGGTGAGTGGGCCCCAACGGGGGCGTGCCTGTAAGATGTTCCTGTTGCTTCTCGGAAGCTGCTTGGTGGAAGGGGGCGGAGCGGAGTGGGGTTGTTATGAGGGGGTTTGCTGAGTGCTGCAAGTGCTGAATAGTTTTTAACATATTATGCACATTGTTAGCCTTAGGGCTAACCTCCCATTGTTGCAAGCCAAACATTTCACAGGAGACTTGGCTTATGGAAATGCTATTAAACATAAAATCGATAAAAAACGACTGCCCGACTGCCAGTTACCCTGTAGCCACATGTAAAGTGTGCTCACTTAGTATTGCTTTTATTGTTATTGTAATTAATACCATTATTATCAGTGGAAATTAAATTTACATGCTATCAAATTCACTATTTTGAAAAACACTATGTATCCATTAGTATTTCCAATGCCACATTCATATACCTGCCTGTTTTTCTGCTCCCATAATATTCTCCAGTTCTCCTCGAAATTTCGAAGTATACATCGATGCCTTGCCAAAATCAACATATTTCCAAGATCAATCTTATATCATATAACATGGCGATCTGAATTTCCGAACTGGCAATATTTCCTAGTTCCCTATGGACCTGGAAACAGACTGGCAAATTTAATTTTCTTGATCTATAAATCTTTCTAAATTTGTTCTATCCTTATCGCATTATATAGATCTGAATAACTGGGAATCCTGATGTTGAGCATTGATTCGAGAAAAGGGACAAGGTGATCGGTAATTCAAATTAAAAATGGTTTTCAGGTTTAAAGATCGTCTCGTATCTTATTGCTAACCAGGAAAATATACATTTATATCTTAATAGGCCGACGGCAGCACATTTGGAAAACAAAATAAAAATGTCAGAAATGAAAAAAATGTAACATAAATTTTATATATTCGGCAATGAAAACCCAAAATGAGTATTTGAAAAGTGTTCCGTTAATTTTTCTAGTAAGTGGCATAATTCACACGAATTAGCCCCAACGTTAGAGTTGTTATTAAAACATAAGTCTATTAATCTATTGTTGGGATTTCATTTATTGGGATTCCCCGAAAGTTGTTGTTCCGTGATTGACAGCTTGCTGCTTGCATTTCTGCATTTTTGGCAACTTTAGTCTGCCAAGCTTAACCTGTAATTGGAATCTAAGGTCATCAAGTTAAGTTTGTTTTCTGCCTGCTTGAGATGAATTAAATATGTTAAATGATGAAAAGATGTGGACAAGGAAATTGTTTGCCCAATTACTTAAGTTTACAAATAAATTAAAATCGGATTATAGGCACTAAAATTAAAAATATATTAGTATAAAATATATCATTGGCACCTAAAATACTTAAGTCGCAGCTTATTAGCTGCCAGAGTTGCCATATCGCCCAACTGGGCGGTTAGCATCTGGACAGGTGTGCGTGCGTATGCGCGCCTAAGGCTTTTCAACAACAATGCGCGGCGTCAATCAAAACTGATGTATGCTGTTATATGGTTTAGATATCTGGCCGGGCTTATTGGGCGGCTGCTGACAAAACATTGACAAGCCCAACAATGGCAGCGAACTGACGAGGCGTACTGTAAACGTTAAGCCCACATTGAGAAAAAAAAAAAGAAAAAGAAGTTCAATCGTAAAACAGAAAATTTCTCAAACTAGTTGCTAACAATGCGCACGCACAAAGATTGAAGAGAACTACCGAAACACCGGTTCCAAGAATGCAGAGCGAGGGACGGAGCTGGAGCTGGAGCTGGAGCTGTAGCTGAGGCTGGAGACGGTGCAACGGTTTCTTGAGTTATCCAGCGTTTATCTGCAGCGACATTGCCAGTTGTTGTTGTTGTTGTTGTTGTTGTTGTTGTTGTTGTTGTTGTGCAACCTTTTTGATTGACACTGTTTACGTGCGGATTGAAGACAACCAAATTTCGGAGCCGAGTTCAGTTGAGTTGAGTTGCCCACGCATATGAGAAAGTAATTGTTTTGCTCGAGTTCAAATTGATTTTTACTTTCTTTCATGCTCGACTTGGCCGGCACTCACACGGTCCCTGTGCCCTCTGCCCTGTACCCTGGTTTCCAGTTGCCCCTGTCTTCAATACCATTCGCATACCCAATCCCAATCCCAATCCCATTCCCTTTCCCTTTCCCTTTTCCCTACTACTACGTTTTATTTTTTCTTGCTGTTGTTGTTGTTGTTGTTGCCTCTCAATCCCTCGTTCCTGGCTTTGTTTTGTTTAACCTTTCAATTTCTTGAGCCCCGTTTTCGTCTACAAGTTGTTTTCAAGTCTGGGCCGACGCCGCCAACGCCATCGTGTGTGTGTGTGTGTTTGTGCGTGTGTGCGTGTGTGAATTGGCCTACTGAATGCACATGCATAGACAACGTGCCCATATTGATATGTCTTCATTCTTTCAATATTGATCATTGCCGGGATAATCCTTCTTTTTAGCTGCAACAACTTGGAATTGAAATTGGGTCTCGGTCTCGGTCTCGGTCCCTGTCTCATTCTCCGTCTCGGTCTGGGCCTCAGTCTCGCTGGCTTTGGCTCTGGCTCTGGCTCTGGCGACTGGCAGTCTACCTCATTCAGATTCTTATTTTCCGTCTCTGCTGTTGGTGTTGCTCTCCCAGGCTACTTAGAGCACCCGGCTCTGGGTTTGATGTCCAAACAATGCGTTCGTTGAAAGCAACATTGGCATATTGAGATGAATTGTGCATGGGCCCTTTGATTTCATAGGCACACACACACACACACACAGACACACACACGCACACATGCATTTACCATATATGTTTCATATTTCAACGAACAAAAAATTCGTAACTGATTTGCTGTCGATTTGTTCAATTGTTCGAATCGCTTCAATTGAATTCGCCAGCTGCCCGTGTGGCCAATTCTGTAGCGCTCTTTCGGGCGCTATCATCTCAAATTTCCGTTAAGGAAAAAAGTCTCCTCTACCTAATACGATAGCAATCGACGGCAGTTTGTTGTGCGAGTCTTTGTTCTGAGCAACGCCTTTTGCATAATTAGCACACCTCAAAGGTCAAAGATCAGACGGATAGTAAAAGATATGCACATTCCAAAAAGATCAAATGGTAGCACTTGGCGCATTGCGCAATCCATCGAAATCTGATCAGGTATCTGGCTGCACACAGACATTTGACACATTTATGGGATCTTATCTGTGAAAAGTGGAATGTGTCTATTGTATATGCGATGCAGAAGGAATATTGAGCAAAATGGCCGAGAAATCTATTTTACGATATATAATGTTAAATGCTCCCGCAAGAGTAAAGGCGAATGATATAAAAGCATTGATGAAATTAACTAAAATATAATGTAAGCAGTCAGGTGAACTTGTTGAGATTGCGTGACTAGGAGAAATGCAGTTCCTGGAGAAAATAAAACTATGGCAAATGCCTTCTTGAATAACTTTTTGATGTTGATGATGAATTTGATCAATATTAGGGATTTATTGATAAAAAAGATTAACTCGTTCCGCGTATGATACACGAGAATATATAAATGAAATTTAAAGTCTTTAGCTTCTGATCTGTGCTTCCACACAGACAAATTAATTTTGTCTTTCTGATATGGAATATATACTCTATTGAAGCGGAGATGCTTTGCTCTGTCTGTTTTACACATTTTGAACCATTTTCCAGGGGTCTAGATAATAACAATATATTTTGAAAATCACCCTTCTATGCGATTCTCATGACTTTCAGGCTCTGATTATAAGTGATATATTAACAGGTTGTTTTGACAATCTGATAAAGTAGATCTCTGTACCACTCTTCCTCCCTCTCTCTCACTCACTGTCTTTCTCTCTCTCTCTCTCTCTTTCATTCTCATTTACCCTTTCCTTCTCCTGCTATGACAATGTTACCCATGAGTAGCTAGGCATGGAAGTAAATGCAACAAAGTTTCTTAAAACAATTTCCATCCATTTGCCACACCTATATTAAGTGGCAATCCCTGGAGATAAGCAGCTACCGCGCAATGAACTGATCTGGATGTGGAACGTGCACTCGGACTTCACTCGGAGCCATATCTTCTCCCTGGCCTGTTGGCGTAGGAGGGTGGGGGCGGGGAGAAACAACTGTCAGCCACACCTCGTGGCATGTAACCTGCGCCGGCTGATTGACCCGGCATAGCCAAAGTATTGTCGTTGTTCTGTTGCTGTTGCTGTTGCTGTGGCTGTCGCAGTTGCTGTTATTGTTATTGTTATTGTTGGCCGTTGTCTGTTCTGCGGCATTGGCTTTCAGATGTTGCGCCTTTTATGTTGTCACCGCAGCGTTGTGAAAAGAAACCAAAAACCAGAAGCGTAACGAAACAGATCGAAGCAACACGACAGACAAGCCAAAACCCAAACCCAAACCCAAACCAAAACCAAAGCCAAAACCTAAAACCGAACCGAACCAAACCGAGTCAAAATCTCGACCCTTGCACGCGTCCGTAATTAGATGGAGGCTGCCTCGCGGACAGGGATCATAACTGTGGGATCTCGGTTCTGGGCGTGTTGGCTGAACAAATTTGTTAAGAGCTCCAACAGCGCGAGCGGCTCCTTTTTAGTGTGCGGCTGCCTGCTGCCGTCCTTGCACCTTTTGGTATGCAAATTGTCTTTGTTGTTGTCAGCCGCCAGCAACAACAACAACAACAACAACAACAACAACAGCAGCAGCAGCAGAAAGTAGTGCTAAACGGCGACGGGGGGCAGGCGGCAGGAATGTGCATAAATTTTGCCAGTGTATTTGAAGGGGCTCCAAAGCAGCTCCCATAAAATTATGAGCAACTGCAGCAACGACACGGACGCTGAGGCGAAACGTGGCATGTTGGCTGCACGAGGGGGGGCGGTTGGAGGGGCAGAATGGGAATGGGAATGGGAATGGGAATGGGGATGGGGATGGTCAACGGGGCAGAGCAGGGACACGGGCATGAATACGCATTCGCCTTCGCCTTCGCATTCTCAAATTATATGCGATCATTAAATGTCTTCGACAAAAATGAGCATAAAAATCGCACGCGGCCCAAATGAAAATAAATTAAAGCAAAGCAAAGCAAAAGCGTTAACTAAAATTAAAAATCCAATAATGGATAACAACGAACTGACGCATGCCCTCACATAAGTTTGATTCAAATGGAATTTAAATCAATTAAGAAAACCAAACCTATTTTCATATATATATTTCTAAATATTTTTTAAATTAACTAAACTAAAACTTAAACATTCCCAAATCAAAGTCGATCTTATTTATATATACTTATATTATTTTTTAATTGAAGAATTGAAATTTCGTCAAAATATGAAAAATTGAAATGCATTCAAGATGCATTATGCTCCTGGTTAGGGTATTCAAAAATGAATTGTCCGACCTGCTGAGATGGTCGCATTCGCTAGGTGTGTTTTCTGTTTTGTATTTGTATTTGTATTTGTATTTGTATTTGTATTGCCTGGAGTTGGGACCCACATCAAGGCACCGCCGTATCAGAGCCAGATGCTACTCACGCTCTCTCTCGCTCGCTCACAATCTGCCTCGGACTGTCTCTTTCTAAATGTGAGCATGAGTCATCGGGCCAAGTGCCCAACTGGTCAACAGTTCAGCTGGCCAACTGGCCAACTGGTTGGGCTTGAACCCAAAGCAAAGAAACTGTCGCTGAGTCTGGGCCCAGCGAACAGACTGGGCATTGGGTACCTCCATGTTGTTCTGATTCCTGTGTGGCTCGGCGATCGTCGCGTCGCGTTGGCATTCAGAAGCAAATAAGTCACGTGAATAAGATTTCTCGCATAATAAATTATCGAAGCTGGCCACTGTCCAACAGCAGCAGCCGCAGCCGCAGCAGTCGCAGCAGCTGCGGCAGAGCTTAAGAATGCGCTTCTGTGCAACGCCGCACTGTGCCCCAAGGGGGGGATGGGGGGCGCGAAGTGGCAGCGGCGCAGTATGGAGCAGAGCAGATCGGAAGAGCTCTGCAGCGAACATTATTGTGACCCGTAAATGATACAAAAATTGTGTGTCATTAATAAGCGGCACAGCGTGGCATCCAAAACGGCAGCTCCCCTCCCCAGCCCCCAACTCCAACTCCAACTCAGACTCCGACTCCGACTCTGAGTCTGAGTCTGACTCCGACTGCGTCTTGAAGTGCAGCTCGGCGAACTTGTAGACTGGCAGGTACCAGGGACCGGTTGCAGCTTGTTATTGTCTACCCCAAGCCAAAACTCCACCGAGCACGGGCCCAGTTCTAGCCAGGCACAGGGTGCGCCCAGGGTGGTCGCATTTCTTGTTCTTGCTCTTCTTGTTGCTGCCAGCTGGGAACGCTTTTCCTATCGATTTGATTGATTTGCCTTGCTCGGAAAATTTGATGTCCAATGTCAACGATTTGTTAAATGATTTGGTTAATATCTGCCTCGCAGCGGATTACAAAAGGCTCAAACTAACCGACATGGAACTTTCTTAAGCACCCCGCCAAGCTTCACCGTACCCCGCCCTGGCCCGCACTGCCCCTCTGCGGTTATCATCAAAAAGTTTCACAACGTTTCTGACATCAGGAATCACTTTATAAAGTACACCTCATGTCCTGTAATCCGTTTGTCGCCAATCGCCGTCTTCGGAATTGTAATTGAAACAATTGTAAATTTCAACTACAAATTCGCATTACATTTTTTTTTTAACTGGCAAGAAAAATACTTATCTGCAGTTGTAAAACGCTTCTATATAAAGTTGATGTGCTCTGAAATAATGATGAGTTCTACTTTTTTGTTTATTTACAATATTATTATTCTTTATTCGTTTATATTTGCATGTGAGAATTATTTGATATATATCTTCCTTTCTTTTTAACTGTGATAACGGATTAGAAAGGATTGAAAGTGGGTTAGAATATCGATGAGGACCACAAGCTGAGTCAATCTAACAAAGATATGTCCATCTGTCTTTTGATGGTTGGAAACTTTGGAATAGGAAAAGCATAACTCTAAAATTAATAAAGCTAGATACATCAAATGATGTAAAGAAGATAAAGGAACTAAGTATAGAGCACGTTATCGTGCCATATTTAAGCCCTTAGATCGGACTAGTAATACCGAAGGTAATTAGGAATGCGTTTTCCATAGTGTAAGGCAAAAGGAAGAAGCAGTAGACTGTGTGTAGAAAGAAGCTAGAACTTTTGTAACGACAGCTGAGCTCAGGGTAACTCCTAGTCGGACACTCTCCTGCCCTGGAGCACTCTTACTTTCTCACTCTGGCTATCTATCCACTCGTCATATCCGACTATCAATTGAAAGTTAAAGTCCGAGCAAATGAAGTGCCCAGCCTTTTGATGCTATGCTGTGATATTGATGTCGAGAGGAAACAGGAACTCGATCGCACAATGGCACCTGCAGCGAGCATTTGCCCGGTAGCCAGGACCACCTCCCAAGCTGGGAGGCACCGAAACTCTGCTCACTTCCGGTCATTCCAATTGCCATCGAATGGCAAATAGTTACGGCAAGTGTGTGTCAATAGAATTGTTCTACAATAACCGCACAGTGGCTGAGTAGATTCCAATCCCGAAGCCGAAGCTGCTGCTGCTGCTGCTGTCGAAGACAATGCGACAAATGCTGCGGGGCTTCCTGTCGCATTGTTGTGACCAATAATTGGTTGGTAATTGTTAATTTATGATGTGACAGGCCTGCACCTGAGCAACTGACCCCGAGTGTGAGTGACCTTTGACATCGACAGCGACTGCGGCTGCGGCTGCGGCTGTGGCTGCAACAGCGGCTAAGGGGCAACTGTTGAGCCGCATTTGAAGACCAGTTGCAGTCGCGCAATTGTTTGAGTTGACAGCGGCACATAAATTATATCACAAAATGAATTGGTAGCCAGTCCCCCTCTACCCCTCTCCCCCTCTCCCCCTTTCGACTCACTCACCTCTAGACTTATGGCCGGGCCCGTTGCGGCCCCAAGCCGGACCGTTGTTATCTGAGAAATGTGGAAATTAGAAAAATGAATTAGTGAAACAGCCGACACGACGAACTTTCGCTCTATCTATGATTTCTTTCAACATTTTCTTCTTTCATAAAGAATCCAAAAATACATAAATACAAAAAAAAAAAAATTCATTTTTTTTTGTATTTTATATGCGTTCGATTCATTAATGCGACGCAGCTTCGCATTATGATGATCATGATCATCATACGGTTCGTAATGCAGTTTGAAAGATCATGTGGTGCCCCCCGTCACTCCGTCACCCCGCCTCCGGCTCCCCCCTGTTGGTCAGCCAGTCGGTAGCCAGTTCGATGTGTGTTTAATATCCGTTTTATTGCCATTGAATTAGTGCCCTTTGTCAGCATTTAGGGATCTTAATTTATATATGAGCAGCAATGAGCGTGACTCCATAACGAGCACGGCTTCCTGGGCCAGGGCTATACGGATGCCCCTGTCCCCGCCCCTGCCGCCGCCCCTGCTGCTGCTCCTACTGCTAGTGGTGCCTGATGCCACTTCTTCGACCTCTGGCAGATGCAAAAGGTCAACACACACACACACAAAACACATACATGCACACGCACACTAATCCCAAATGATGGCCGCCCTGCCAGACTGACTGTCGTCGTCGTCGTCGACTCGTTCGAGTTTGCCGCGTTGTCCGCGTCCACGTCCACGTCCTTAGCCAAAACAATTATAGTTGCTCATAAAAAAAAGTAGCAGCAGCAGCAGCAGCATCGGCAGCAGCTGAAGAAGGGGGGGAAACGGAGAGGAAGTCGCCCAGGCATAAAAAATAGTTACGTTCCATTCCCTGCCCGTTGCCCGTTGCCCGTTTCCCAATTTGATGCCGCATTCCGAATCTCGCCGAATTGCCGATTCGTCGCGGGCGGCACAGGACGTGCAAAAAACAACAACATTCTGTAAGGGCCTAGAAGCCATTGGGTGCCTGGCCATGGAGTGAGTCAACTATGCGCATAAATATATATAGACACATATATGTAACAAACATATATACATACATACATATGTATATACTTATAAGCAACATACAATGTGGGCATATCAGCAGGCCATAGAAAATGTCGAGTTCCGGCCCCGTGTGTGCACATGCGTGCCCAATGATTTGGCCAGCAATTGGCGTTATGTGTGCGGAAATTGGGAATGTTTTTTACCGGAAGGCAACTGAGACCTGGACGCACACTCTGCGATCATAAGTCCCTAATTAATTGCTTGCCAACAATCAAAAATAATCATAAATCACATTTAGTCAATATGCTGAACTCGTATTTCCACCCCCACACTTCAACTTTAAATTGGATTTTACTTCGCTTCAATCAAATACTTGTATTCAAATAAAAGCTGACATAATACATAAAAATATATACACAGATATATATATCTCTGATCGCAGATAAAGTTAACAATTCCTTTTTTTCCATATTTGTATATGCAATTAGATTATTTTTGATGTTGGCAACCTTTCCAGGTTAACAAATACAATTATATTGTTAGTTTCTGAAGGCATTAACTTGTTGAGAATTGCAAGCTTCAAGCATCGAAACCATCGAAAACTTAAGCGCACTTTCTGCGTTTTTTGCCTTGAGACATTTAATTATGTTAACGAAAAAGTTTCTCTCTCTTTAAAAGTTATCATTGTCCGTGCCTGTTTTTTATTCAAAGATATATATTGAGAGGCGCACATTTCAAGTATTTTACATACTTTCCTAACAAACTTTAAGACTTTTTATCATTTTCTTCTATTTCATGTTTACGTTTATAAACATTATATAGAACATACATACTAAACGAATAAAATGTAAACAAATGCTTTTAATTGAACATTTAATTCATATCTATTTATTTATAAGATAATTGATGCAAAAATTTCCTTAGTTTGAATAAACGCCCAGTCTTTAGGTTTGGTTTTGAACCTGGTCGAGCAACTCCTTTGGGTTAAACCCTTAACCCTTATGTATGTTCAAAATTGTTATCAAATATTTCAATTTTGATTTGAAAATAAAGCAAGCCTTATAGATTTTCTTGTAAATATATTAAGATAAATCCAAAGTCTGGGGCCCAAGGTATTTATGCTTATAAGTTCAAACCCTACTGAAAAGTTTCTATACTTTAAGCCAAACCATTTTGCTTAAGAGTTAGCTTCATGATAAACAAAATAATATATAAGAGATAAGAATTAGGGAATAAATCGAATCATATTTTGATTTTAATACATTTATGAATAATATACAAAATTCAAAACTATTCTAAACCTGAAGTAAAATAAAAGAGAATAGTTTTTTTTCGCGAACAATCAAAACTTTTTTCTGTTATGTGAAATTATTTCCTCAAAATTCAATTCAATAAGACAAATAGATGTTGTTTTTTTTTTACTTTGCGCACAGTTTCTCTTTGGCGTCTTCAACTTTGATCCAGGCAATTGATTTCTTGCCTTCAGAACTAACATCCTTTCAACTTTGCCTACGCGAAGATTTTCCGCCAATTTGCAATTACGAGTGCGGAAAGGCCGCCGCATTGAATGCGATCCTCGGCTGGCACTCGACGTTTCCGGCTCGTCGCTTTCAGTTTGATTCAAAAATCTCAGAAACATAAAAAGCAATATGAAATAGAAGATATAAAACATTCGACGCTCTGAAATCCATTCAAACGGCTGTTTACATTGCGAGGCATCGACAATTGAAAGGTGCATCCGACACGACTTGGCGTGCATGTGTGTGTGTGTGTGTGTGTGTGCAGGGTATATCCAGATTCGCTAAATTGCACTCGGAACGCCTGAGGAGCTGCCGGCAAAGTCAGAAGTCGATCAAGTGTGGCGGCTCATCCCGAAAATGGAGAATAAAGTAGGGACTGCAAAGTTATGCCAGGATCTGCACGCATTCAATTGCTGTTTGTCGGAGGGCTTAGGCAGCAGGAGCAGGAGCAGGAGCAGGAGCTGGAGCTGGAGCAGGAGCTGAAGCAGGAGCAGGAGCAGGAGCTGGAGCTGGTGCGCAGCATCATCATCAAAATGATGAAAACTGCAGTTTCTCAAGCATTCCTTTGTACTTGCTCAGCACTTCCTTTTCTGCTCGGCCTTTACCGATGCGAGAATTTTGGTAGTTTTATTTTGATTTTTGTTTTTTGAGTTGTCTTGGAAAACATTCAAGTGGAAGTCCTTTGAATGCCGCTGCCCGCCTCTGTCCTGCTCTGGCACACAGAGTCCAAACTGCCTTCTCTCCTCCCGCGCAATTGTTACAATTGTCTGTTGCGTTTGTTGTATGCAAAATTTGTTTGCAGTTGCCCGTCATTGTTCACATTTTGTCCATTGTCATACGGTCTTCCAGATCCCAGCCTCAAACTCATCCTCATATGCGTACTTTCATCCTGGCACTCAACTAAACTCTGTCAATTCTAAACGCGGCTGGTTCGATGTGTGTTTCGGTTTTGTTTGCCTCTGTTTTGTTTTGTTTTGTATTGTTTTCCATTTTTGTTGTTGTTGCTGTTGTTGCTATTCGTTTTCTTTTTGTTGTGCTGCGTGTTTGGTTTTATTTCATTTTCTTTTCAATTGCTGCAATTTGCATGCGCTCGCTTTCCTTCGTTTTCCATTTTCACTCGCCCGTATTGTGGCTTGCATGCATTTTCCATTTCCATTGTCCGACAATCATCTAGCAAATTGTTTGGCTTATGTTTGTATTTGTGTTCTTTTCTCTCTCTCTCTCTCTCTCTCTCTCTCACTCTGATCCCTCCTAATGAACTCAGCATCGTCCACTCCTCGCTCATCCTTCGGCCCCTTATTGCAATTGCTCTAAAACGCGAAATGTCCTTTAATAATATCGTAAAATCTCTCTCTCCCTCTCTCGCCTTGAGCTTATCGCTGATCACGAAGAGCTCAGGGAGTTCTAGCCCCAGCTAGTACATGTCCTGCAGCTATGGATGCCTAATTGCCATGTCATGTTAAACCCAGCACGGAGTGAGAGGGAGAGAGAGAGAGAGAGAGAGAGAGTCAAAAACAGGTTAAGATGACTTTTCCCACTTTTCAACAGCTGCAAAATGGAGTAAAAGCTGGCCACCAGCCATTGGCATTATTTACGACAAATGCTGTGGGAAGCTGGAGGAGACTTCCGGACCAGCACTTACCAGCAGGAGTTGTGGCCGGGCTCCAGGCCCGACTGAGCACCAGCTGGGGCATACTCTGGAAGGCAGTAGGAAAGAAAGGAGTCTGCGCTGGCAAACTGTCATAGCTTAAAAGCGTCTTCGCTTGTAATAAAGAGAATTATCTGTGGATACAGCTTGGGTCTGAGTTGGACAGAGAAGGTTTTCAACTTGGTTTAATTGCGGCTAATTAAGTATTCTTGCAGCTTATAGTTGTTGTTAGATATGAAACATATTCTAAACATATTTTGAAGCGTATCAAATCTAGAAATATGTAAATTTCATTACTAAATCCTCTGGAATACGATTGTAATTTTGTAAGTGCTTAAAGCTTTGCATTTCCAATGCGAAACAATAAAAACACAATTATTTTATTTAGTTCAGTTTTTACACGTTCCCTAAAATCTTGCATGCTAAATTTCTCGACAATGAAACAACTGAAAAACTAAACCTAAATACAATATAATAATATTCAAAATATCGCATAATACAGACATTTGATGTGAATGCAGTGCAAAGATTAAATCCAACAAAAACTACAATTTATTGTGCACCAAAACTTTGCGTGCTATCCATTTACAATTGAAAGGCAACAAATTCTGCGAATAGTTAACTACATTTTGTTTGCAGTTGAGGCTTTTGAAAAGGAATTATAGTTAATTTTTAATGCAACTCTAGAGAACTGCAACAAAGCTCATTTGTTGTTTGCTGCATGCTTACACATGTGAACACAGTTTTTGAATTTGAAATGATAGACAAATAGAAAAGACATCCCTGGAATTAAACGTGGTCGCACCTGCCGCAAAAGGTGGCGAGCTTATCCACGCGACAGTTTTCAAAAGTGACACAAAGAAAAGGTAATTAAAATATACATACATATACACACATATATTCAAGGTGTTGCTTAACAGAAGCTGAGCGAAGTTGGACAATTTATGTAAATAAATGGAGCAGGCAATTAGGTAAATAAATCTAGCTTTATCTTAGCCAAATCGAATAGTATAATTTATAAAACAATACAAAATGCTTTTCGTGTTGTTTTCATGCATTTCAATATACGACAAACTTATAATTTGAGGGCAAAAGAAAGCCAAATTAATATTGACAAATGAGGCGAAAATATTGCATTATGTTAAATAAATCAAATTGCGCTTACATGAATTAACATTCTCTTAAAATCGGACAGGGCTCTGGCAACTAAAATAACATTGCGTACGCCTCGAAGTAGGCAATCAATTTTGCACTCACGCATGCATGCTAAGCACATGTACACACACACACACACACACACTCACACACACCTGCCTGCACATGGGCAATGGGCAAGAAGAACAGCAAACAAAAAAAAGTGTTTGCCAGATTAAATCAACTTTATTAATTACAAGTAATTAAAGTTTAATTAAGAGAAGAGTGCAGCGCAACTTTTGCCGTTATTGGTCTTTCAAGGTTGCGCCTGTAAGTGTGTGCGTGTGTGTGTGTGTATGATTGTAAAAGTATTGAAAACAAATGCAAATGTTTGTTTGCCATTTAACTTATCGATGTGGTTGTATTTTTCATTTAACGCCCACAAAAGCAGCAGCAACAAGAACAACAACATTGATAAAAGTCAGAAATAGGAGTCGCAGCAGCAGCAGAGGCAGCAGCAGCAGCAGCGGCAGCGGCAGCAGCAGCAGCAACAACAGCTTAAATGGCGAAATGTAGTGCATTGCAGTTGTTGTTGTTGTTGTTGTCGTTGTTGTTGTCGTTGTTGCTGGTGCAATTTCTTGTTTCTCTGTTTAATTAAAGCAATATGTGGCATCGAGGAATGTTGGGTTAATTGACTCATCACTTATACGACAAACGAAGCACAAACAAACAAACAAACAAACAAACAATCAAACAAACAGGCAAACAAGCCAGCACACACACACACACACACGCACACTCACACACAGGCTCACTACTGTCCAAAATGGGGGAACACAGCCGCGTCGCAGTTGGCGGCGACGCCGACGCTTACGCACATAGTGCGGGGCGTTGCCAAACGGGTTTTTTGTCATTTGTGGAGTGTGTGCGCATCAGCGAGCAGCAGCGCCAGCCAATGGCAGCTGTGGATGCTATTGGCATACGCCCACACACTGAAAGGCTGAAATTGAACGTGTGCCACGCACAAGCGCACACACACACACACACACACACAGCGCATCACTAGAAAAAAACTGGTAACAACACAAAATAGTGGTAATAACAGTTGGTTATTGCTTGCAGCCAACTTCAAGTGAGAACAGTTCTCTTGCGCTGCCAACATCACGTGAGCCCAGCTACAGCGCGCAGCCAACTTAGCGTGAATTCAAAATTTGAGCGCCCATCGCGTTGCCAACTACTTGTTGGCAGCGATGGTTGGCACAAAATATCGATAAGATATTACACAGTTTCTTTTTTCTTTGGTTTATTTTGCCATATAAGTAACGGCCACACTGTGCCCCGGGCGCTTTAATATGCGTTGCTAAAACCATAAAGTTCTATTTAATATTATCAATAATAGAAATTGGCTTTTAATTTGTGTACAGAAATATGAATTAATTTATAATTGAAATACCAATTTTGGCAACGGTCGGAAATTATTTAACAGCAGTGCAAATAACATAACAGCCAGTCAACAGATCGTCAGACGACAGTTGAATAGTTCGCGAGATCAGCATAACATTAACAGCGAGTTAGCAGACCACTTTGAGTAATAACATAATTCTAGCAGATCATTTGAGCAACAACAGCGATCGAACCCAACAGAGCAGACCATCCAAATACTATTTTAGCATTAAACGCAAAACGCAACAACAACACAACGGTACACACCAAATGTATAATGGCCAGCCAACAAGCTGTTCGCTGTTGTGCCATTGCCGTGATTCCAACCGACCGACCGACAATTTCGTTTCTGCTCGCTCATTGCGAGAGACTGTGTCAAGTGTGAAGTGTAGATACGTGCGTGCGTGCCTGTGTTATTGTTTTTTGTTTTATTTTCTATTTTTTTGATACACTTGTTATTGCTGTCGCCTGCCGGTCAGCGTCAACCAAACGAAAAAGAAAAAACATTCCGAATCTATTTCCATATTTCCATTCCGTTCGCGATCGCGACTCATTTGGCAAGCATTCTGTGCGCGGGAACGGGGAATAGGAACGGGGGAGCGGGAGCGGCGACCTGCTGGTCGTGATAAAAGTGCTGCGCCAGCGTTCATGGGGCATGGAAATGAATCATTCGACTCGGCCCGACTCGTCCCCGCCCGCGCTTAAAGAGTGCGCGAGCGCCAATCATAAATAAATAAATAATGTGTCCAGCCAGCAAAAGCTAAACGAAACAAACGATAAGCGCAGCAGACACATTTAGCACACTCTCCGATCTCCGATCTCCTTCCTAACTTCGCTCTCCGCTCTCCGCACTCGCGTTTAAGTCAATTAAACACCGTTTATACCGCAAATGTGCCGAAGTAATCGCAGTCGACGTCGTCGTCGTCGTCGCTGTTGCAGTTGCGCGTAGACTGCCACTGTTTTTTTTTTTTATGTGACTGTGTGTGTTTGTGTGTGTGTGGTGCACAGGTTGAACAATTTTGTGTTAAATGTGGGCCAACAGCGACACAAATTTCGCATAATTGCATAGAAATTAACGGCTGTCGACAGAAGAGCGACAAAAACGAAAGGTAAAAGTTTGTTTTATTTCTTTACGATATTTTCTACTTCTGCTATTGGGTTAATTTGCATAAATTGTTGTTCATATTTACAAGAGAAAAAAAAAAGAAGAAAAACATCTGAATGCGTGTCGAAAACAATAACAAAACAAAAACGAGAAAAATAACAGCTCTCTTTGTCTCTCTCCCTCTCTCACTCTCTCCCTCTCTCTCTCTCTTGTTGTCTTTTAACCTTTAGGCGGACGCCTGCATCTTTGACAAACAATACACGCCCTGTAGCTGCATTGTTTGCCTGCGTGCGTGTGAGTGTGTGTGTGTGTGCGGATTTTATGTTATGCGTCTGGTAATCCATTATCTAACTTTTAACAGTTGCTTAACAGCCGAAAACGCTGAGCGCAGCGCATTCCAGTTAACAATTGTCTGCGCTCTCATAGCCGGTTTCGTTTTACACTTCACACGCAGTTAACTGCACTCACATGCATACACACTAACACACACGTACACAAGCTTCTTGTTGTTGTTGTAACATTATCATTTTAGCACAAATTGTTGTTGTTTTTGTGTCTAATAACTGCTTATCGGTCCAATTCTGTACAGCAAAATACAGAGAGGTAATAAGAGAGTGTGAGAGAGAGAGAGAGAGAGAGGGAAAGAAAAGTCAAACCTAAACGGTGTCAGCCGTAATCGCTCCCCCTCCTCCCCCCTCTGGCACCTGTACACTATCTGTCGCACAGTGTCCACCTGTTGCCGCAAAATGGGGCAGAAGAGAAGCCGAATGTGACACGCTTTGGCCATGGGGCACAATTCGCATTTTTCTCGTTCTCGTTCTTTTTTCTTTTCTTTTGTTGTTGTTGGAGTACGCGTGTTTTTTTTTTAACGCTTTTAATTGTTTGGCAATTTAAACAATTATAAACATATTAATTTTGATGCTGCTGTCGACGGCTGACACACATTCTATATGCTTATATATGTATGTGTGTACACATATACATATATACTTATACACATGTATGTGTTTATATATATGTACATATGTGTGTGTGCATCGCAGTTTGATAATCATTTATTGATATTGTTAATCAACGCGGTACATAAAAAGTATCTATGCATTGATTTGCCAAATGATAACACGAATTATACATATTTGTTTATTATTGTTTATTGAGCGTCTAGCTAATTTAGTTGCATCATCAGATTGAACATTAACAACAATTTAATTTAATGGCAAAATATTTTAGGATTTAAAGCCTGTTACATACGACTGAGCTAGCTTTTTTTACAGGGTATTTAAACACTTAATGTATTGATCAAGTTGTCAATTCGTTCGCTGAAAGATGTCAGACCACGCGCCAGTGCTGCCAATCCAGCTATTTTCTAGCTACAATTGGCTATCAACAGAGGTCGTCAGCCGTAAACAGTTCAAATTTGCAAATGCCTCTCTTTCTGGCCGTTTTTAAAGAGTTTTAGCTATTTCGAAATATATACATATGTATGTATGTATGTATGTGAACGGGAAAGTTCAGCTGGCCATAAAAAGCACGCAACAAACAACCTTGCCAACTAGTTTAACGGAATCTGCGCAAAAGGTGGCAACTCTATAGGCATTTGTATACCAATGCTGTGAACCATCCTGTCAATTTATGCTCAGAAAGCTAATTCAGCTATTTTTCATAGCTATATTTGACATGGCGTTCAGCGTTGGCAGAGTTGGCAGCACTGTCGGTGACATTTCGCTTAACATTTCAACTTGTCGCCCAAACACAAAGCACATCCAGCTCGACAATTGCAGACAAAGACGACGGCAACAACAACAACAACAACTGTCTGGCTGACGAGCCCAAAACCAGATGGGTCGCCATTCGCGCGACACGTTGCCCTCAAATGAAGAGCGTGCTGAAGCACACACACACACACACACATACTTGCATGCATATGCATGCATAATTATATATGTATGTATGTGCACGTATGTAGTTGCATATCAGCTTTGTAATTCTTTGTCAGCTAATCAAGGAACGCATGCGCCCCCTCACTCTCTTACTCTCCCTCTCTCTCACTCTCTCTCTCTCTCTGTGTGTGTCACTCTCACTCTCTTGGTCATGCTCTCTTGGAAGTGAGTGCATTCAAATGTTGGCTGCGCAGGCGCGTGTTTAAATCAAATCAAAATCGTTGAAATCTTACGACAAAAAATGCCGTCGAACCACTTCGAAAATCGATGCCTGGATACGCGCGAGTATGTATCGAAAAGATTCGAGTGCAAATGTATCGTTAGCATAATTAAGAAAAGGGAGTACGTAATTATTTCTAATGCAATATTATTACTAATATAACAAGCATTCAAATAGATGTTAAACTGTCCATCTTTGGGTTAAAAACATGGCGAGTAAATAATGAGTAGAATGAGTATATGTTATGTTAGTTAGCAATGTATACATTTATACTCAGCAGGAAATGAAATTTCTGTCGATCACAACTTATATTCTTGCATTGACATCTGAGCATGGTGCTAACTCAGCACATATTCAGTATGCCTCGCTAACCCGTATTCCTATTCACATCCGTATCCAGTTGCTTGGAATGCAACTCGAACTCCTGCGGCATCAGCGTCTTTTGCGGGACACGCCGGCAGATAAACACGAATTGTATAAATACTCAGCAGAGAAGTGTGAATGCTTATTTACTTATCTATGTATGTGAATGATTCACAATTGGGAACAACGAAACCATTAAAAAGCAACAACAATAACAACAACAACATCTGCATAAATAGAAGGGCTAGTGATTCATTTGCCATTATCCCAGTTTTTGACTGACGTAGCACCCTTTCAATGGAGTTAACTAAACACAGCCTTACCGAACTTGGTTCGGCAGCGAAAAGCTCTTCTAATCTGTACTCATTTAGCAAACATTTCCACTGCCGGAACTATGCCCAATTAGTTTTCATAATAACAATAATAATAATGTATGCATATGAAACTGTGCGAATTCGGACAGAACATGACTAAGGGGCATAGTCTATACGGCGCTGTTCTGCGTGTCAATTGGCAATTTTTCCGAAAACAGAAAATTAATCAAAAACTAAGTGCAATACTCAAAGGCTTTTCACACTCAACTCAAAAATCACCTTGTCATCCCAACAAATCTCTAAAATATCCAACATTTGGAACAAAACATTTGAGCATATTCAAAGCGAAGGATTTGGTTACCTGCCTCTCTCTCTCTCTCTCTCTATCTCTCTCTCTTGATTGACTCGTTCCGATGAACATTTAAAGTTTGCTGCATTTGAAACATTCGTTTGACAGGCTGCATCAAATTTGAAGTATTCGAATATTCAATATTGGCATCTTCCAATATAGGTTATGCATTACGAAGTCTACCAATGATAACTTTCAGTTCTGGCTGCAAGCTTTTTCCACGTTAATTAGTTTTTCTATTACACTTGTGCGATTGGCACAAATAATTGAAATTTCTAGACTGATTTCGTTCAGTGCATTTTCAGCTAGCGGCATTTGTTTATAATAGGCAGCAGCTGATAAGTCACAGCAGCCATGGAGTTGAGGTCCCTTCTGGACGCCTGCTACGCTACTCAGAATGTTGAGCTGATAGCAAACTCTGATTCTGTGGCATATATAATTTTAAACCTTATCGCCACAGCACGAAGCTACAATTGTGCAAAGAAGTCTTTTCACGAGAAGAAGGGAAGGTTAAATAAAAAATAATAATAAACTGCACTGTTTGCTGCTCTTGGATTCTCCAAATTTGATAAACGAAGGTTGAAACATGGATGTGAATGGTATTTATTAACAATATAACTGACACGTCTAAAAATGAATATAGTATATGTATATGCGAAGCTGGGGAGACTTTGTTGACAGAGTCCCATATATAGAGTGTTATATTAGCTGATGCGGCATTTAGCATAGATATTAAGGTAAATATATTGATTGAATAATATATCAAGAAGCTATATTTAAAATGTGGATTCGATCTAACATTGTGCTATACTACACCCAGATATGATATTGGTTATTTTCCAATAGTTTTTTTATTGAGGGCATATCTCTGAAAATATATGTATATAAATATACTTTCACAACATGGCCAAAGAATCTTCAAATCAAACAACTTTCAAACAGCGCCAAGCGATAATTGCAAGATAAGGAAATATTTGTGATGCCACACATTGTTGTCTTTAGTCATTAACTCCCAGCTCTACTGTACATGTGTATATGTATGTATGTGTGTATTTGTTAATTTGTATAAACTAGAACAAGCGACATGTGAACTTGAACCACTTTTCTATGGGACTCGCTCGTGTATGCCACCTTGTACTGGATATTAACTTTCCTCAGTTTTGCAAAGAATTAAAACGTAATTCGATACTCGAATATAAGACGGCAAAAGCTACAAATATTTGTCCGAGTGATATTATTATACATTCATATATCACACAATAGAGTATGGGTAGCCCAACTTGGGGATGTTTAATGAACTTAGCCCATTCCCATGCCCATTCATGCCTTATATGTATGTGATTTATAATCGCCGCAATATCGTTGTCGTTGTTGTTATCGCAAACTATAAATGTAACCACATACAAGTTCACATTTGATACGCGGTCGTACAATATAGTCTATGTACGATATACCATATATATGTTCATATATATATATATATACCCATTGATTCATTGTTCAAAGCAGCTTGGCGATTAATCATCAAACCGACAATTTTTGATCGAGCACTGAAAGGGTGGAAAGGGGATTGGGTGAGATGGGAGAGTTGCCGTTCAAAGAAAATGCTTTACATGATGTGGATGTCAATCGATGGCGATGTCTCTCTCTCTCTCTCTCTCCCTCTCTCACTCTCTGCATTTAGCTGTGCCCATGATTCACGCGTGCAGCAAATGCAATGACATGTACACAAGTTTATACATCCATTCATTCAAGTTATTGCGGAAAGCAACAGCAAGAACAACAAGTTTATTAAACATTGTAAACAAAATCATTGAGCCAGCTGCCCAGAACAACTTCCATTTGAAGTGCAGGCCACTTAAGCAACAACAACAACAAAAACAACAACAACGACAATACCGACTCCATGGGATCGCCCCAAGCTCTACTAAACAAGCAGCTGCTGTCCCGGCTCTTCTATAGCCGGCCTGGTTCGGAGTTCAGAGCACTGCTGACAAAGCTGGAGATATCCAGAAATGAAATACCAGAAATGAAAACCAATTTCATTAAATGGATGATTGCGTACCCTGGGAACAAGCAGGGCACACTATATGACAGAAAAAGGTGTTGATAAACTATAGTGCCCGCCAATTATGATAATCTCTTTAATCTATATGGCTTTAGAGTGTGTGCGGACAAGGAATACATCTATTATATATAGATATACATACAGCTGTTAAATACAATTACAGAATACTAAATTAAATTGTAGGTCTATTCAAAGAGATCATAAAGTTGAAAATTATAAGTTGGTTTATTGAGCCCTTAATTTCCATTTTTCCATTTTTTAGTGCTCTGTTAACGCCACACTGTTAAGTAACACTGTTAACGTCAGACTGTTAACTGCACACTGACAGAACGTCTAATTGAAAACGCGCTTCACTAGCCAACTTTTAAATCTTAAAGTGTGTTCGAAAATCAAGTTAATTGTATTAAGGCCAGTGTTAATGATTGAGCGTTTAATCTTTACTTAAATATATTTTTATTATTGATTTACCCAAAGTCGGTTTGAAATATTTACAAATAACGCGATATTTGTAGATGGCAATTTGTGCTTGCATCGTGAAATATACGTGAAATCGAATGCGTTTGAGTACGCTTCACAACATACGTTTATAGTTGCTGGTATTTAATTATTATTTAATTCAAACTGCTTTTTAAGAATATTTCTTGAATTTCTATTATGGCGGAAGGCAATACAACTTCTAGGGCTTGTTAAAATCTTTTTCTAGTCAATTTTCCTACTGTGGAAATAAGAGAATAATTATGATATTTACAAGCACGATATACTCAGATTCAAAATGAAAACTGCAACTATATTCTTTGAAAAACAATTGTTTAAAATAAATATATATTGAATATACACTAAATATAAAAATATATTGAGGTCTCCGAACATTTGTCGTAAATAAAAATAAATGTAGTAAAATGAAATATGAATTTACAAGTAAATGCGGAATTCGGCAATTCGTATAAGAGACAACACGCCTTGCTTGAATTTAATTGTGAATTTGTTTTCGAATATATTTCAACTGAATAATAATCATGAGTACATTCTCGAACACACATACATATATGCATACCTCTATATAAACGACCATAAGCTTTTGTATATATGTATTAATGGTCATTTGCGTTGGCTTTCTTTGTGAATTGGCCAAGTTTTAGTGCCATTATTGACGACTCTTTATTTTGCGAGGCGAAAGAGACAAAGGAAGAGCAAGAGATCAAAAAAGAAAGTGAAAGCCAAATGGGCAATTAATGATGCCTATCGTCCATCGTCTATCAGCCGCGATTGTAGTTTGGAGTTGGCTCGCTTTGAGCTGGGGAAAACACGTGTCTGTCATTTGTGTGTTGTTTGTTTTTCTAATTTATCTCTTATTGACCTAACAATTTCAGACAGTTTTCATACTCTGTTCACGTTGTGAACAAGAAAATACCCTGCACCCAGCTCCAACGGCTGTACGTTTAAGATGCCTCTTGCTTCTACAGTTTCCCAGAGTCTACGAGATTGACCTCACTGTTGAAACTGTCTAAGAATACATACATATATATATATATATATTGATAGAAGACGTATTCTTAGAAGTCTTCTTTTGCTGGTTACAAACACTCGCTGATAGCCAATATACCCATTTTCTAACCATTTTTAACACGTACAGGGAATCAAAATGTATTGGTTCTGTGCAATTTCTGGTTGCCTGCGTTAACGACGTCTTAAAATCTCTGTCTCAAAGTCAAAAACTTTGTATACTGTTAAATCTACCACAAATTTATAGATTTTAGATTTATTTTCTTATATTAGAGATAATCATCTTCAAACTTCAAACATGAAAGCGATATAATCTTTATCTATAATATATCTTTCTATATCTCTAACTGAAATGCATCTTTTTATTTATATTCTTATATTATATTATATATTATATTCTTAAAGTGTAACAGGGTATCTGGCAGTCGATTGCACTCCACTAAAAGGTTATTATTTGATTTTCCCTCTAATTATACTTTAAATGAGGGTACTTTAAATTTATGGTGCCACATGTACCGCATTTAGGGTCAGCTAAAATGTATATGGTATGGCGTATATCCGCCGTAATAAGTTGAATCAATAAAGCCCAATCCCAAGTTGATGATATACTAGATACACCAATATATAGTATTATACGTACATATATGAAACGGCGATGGGCTGAGAATGTAATTTCTGTAAGAAGAGCGCTTTTATTCTTGGGCCTCGGGCAGATAATTGTTTATACATTTTGTTTTATTGTGCACTTTGTCAGATTTGTGTCTATGATAATTTCCACTTAAATATGCAAAACTTAAACTACTTAAAGATAAACTGCGCATAAGCAGAGCGTCTAATTGCTCAACTCGAACTCGAGCCGCCGCCGCGCCAGCGCGAGCCGCAGCAGACGCCGCTGCTCCAGATGCTGCAGCTGCTGTTGCACCAACATCCGATGCAGCAGCTCCACTTTGTCGTATGACGTTGTCTGCCGCTGGGCGCGTGGGCGACGCTGCTGGAGCTCTTCAGTCTTGGGTGCCATTTGGCCTGGCTGCATCTTTGTCGCTGTTGAGCAACTGAGGATTGTGCCAAAGAACTGTAGCAGCAGGCGGAAGAACAGAGCTAAGTAATTGCACTGACTTGCAACTTGTGGCACGCTGCTACACTGAGCTCTTTGCATTGAATGCGCTGCTCTCAACGAACAGAACCAACTTTTATATGCAACAGGTATGGGCCAAATACGAGTTCCTTGCCTGAAACTAACTTTTAACCACAGGCAATCGAAACCCTATCCCATATGCCCCCAGGAATGTCCTGGCTGCAGGTCAAGGATTTAAAAAAACCCAAGATTTACGTGCTGTAATGGTAATCCCCGTTTCCCATGCCTTAAAATGAGCCATACTAATACGTCCCACAGGAAAATTGCCAGTTTGCACGGATTTCTAATTTCCAGCAACAATATTAACCTAAATTTGTTGATCACAGTAAAAACTCCCTCGAATAGGCTTTAGAGCTTAATTGTTATAATTAAAATCCACCAGGTCCAAAATCTATAGTAAGATGCCTAAGATTAAATTTCTTTATTACTTCTATAATATTCGAAAACTTAACTAGTTTACCTTGCTGAAATACATTTCATTATATGCCAAAAGGTATATTAGTTTTGTGCAAATGAAAGAAACAGGCGGAAGAAGACATATCATATCAGGACGAAGAGATGAGTCGATTTAGCCATGTCCGTCTGTATGCTTTATATGTAAAGCCTTTTAAATACGTAGTACGAAGTGCCCGAAAGCAGCTGCCATAATCTATATATATATACATACATGTGTGTGTGTATGGGGAGATATCCAAAAAGTGAAATGTTATTGATCTGTGTATCTGAGATAACGAGAAAAGACATAAAGTATCCGTGATAGACGCCTTTAAATGTACGGACAGTCTGGGAGACGGTACTGACTAGATCCATGAGGCACGTCGTCCCTCTTCTGCCCGTGACACACATTTTCATGAAATCTATTTAACCCGCTTTACATAAGTGTAGGGTATACAAATAATGAAATGATTCTCTGGCTCATCGGTTAAATCGATGTACCAATTATATTTATATGTTAAAAGATATGTGTATATATTTATTTTGAAATCCTTTGCTTAAGTCCGCTTGTATATACGAATATTCATGCTCATTCGAAATTGTTCCCCCTCTTTGGTTTGCTTTCAGTCCTTGGACATGGAGCAGGCGGGCACGCAGACACGTCCCGTGCCGGCGCCACGTCGCCTCTACCCGGAGGTGCGGGTCGCCAACTACGAGAACATCGATATCAATGTGGGCAGCGGTAGCACCACTGCCAACAATCACAGCTGCAACAACAAACACAACAACAGCAACAACAGCAACAAAAAGCTAAATATCAACGCAGAGAATCTGCATGGCAGCTGTGCGGAGAAGAAGCTGCCGGCCAGCAGCCACAGCAAGCTCATACTGCAGGAGCACAACGTGGAGCAGCCGATTTACGGACCAGATGCGAATGAGAATGTGCCCGCCGAGCCTTTATACGCTACGCCCAAGCCGGCGCCCAGGCAGCGAGCCCTTGCCGAGCTACTGCTGGAGGAGGAGCACGATGGGGAGGCGGAGGGAGAGGAACAGGAGCAGCCAGCGATAGCATCGCCCAAGGCGATGCGAGCAGCCCCGCAGGTGCCATCGAAACAGCTAAACATTGAGGCGGATCGGCGACGGGCCGATCGCTGCTCCATCTCCAGCGAGTTCTCCACAACGAGCATCAGCGCCGGCATCGGCATCGGTGGCGCCAATGGGCAGCCGGAGGATGATTCGCGGTACACCTCCAATGCGTCGCTTGACTGCAGCGAGAGCTCACAGAGCGGCAAGTTCAAGTCGCCGTCACCCGGGTACGTAGACGAGGGCAACGAGCAAGCGGATGAAGATCATCAAGATCATGGGCAAGATCTTGAGGGCGATTCCGATACGGAAACAGAAACGGAGGCGGAGGCGGAACGCGCCGCCTCGTCCGATCAGTCGGAGCTATCCGCGAGCTGTGACGATGACAAGTAAAATTTTAACTACAATTTTTTCGTTTGTTTTATCCCTTCTTTACGATTCTTTGGTGTCTCTCACTTATTTTTTGCTAATGCTAATTTCCGAATTGGTTTTTGTTTATTTTTTATATTTAGTATCGCACACCTCCCCCGTAATACTCTGGTATTAGATTGTTTTTTGAATTTGTTTTTGGAAACTAACCCAAATGGGTTGGGTCTCTTACGTATGTTACCTTATCCCGTAGAAACGCTAACCGAACCATCCACAAGTTTATTTTGTATGGGCCAAACAAACACTTTTATCCCCCAGTAGAAGTTGAAATGCACACTGAATCCCAAAAACATATTCCTTTGGTTATGGGCCCCATTTAAATATGTTTTGGATATGTGAGAAACACATCGGAATGGTCCACAAAAACACAACATTGCACTGTAAATTGAAAATACCAACTTTAAGATAAAGATTACTATTTTCAGATGGTACAAAATACAATTAGGACTAACATTTGTAAATTAGTTAGGATCTGTAGGTTCTTAGCTAGCTTTGTATGACGTCTAAACAAACCTCTTCAAGCCAAGACTTCAAAAAGTTTTCAGCATATTAAAGAATTCTTTTTGACATGATTATTCGAATGTCCGAAATGGTTGCTAAAATCAGATAATATTCATAAATTAACTAACATGCATTTTGACAAGAGCTTTGTGATCAACAAGATATCTTGCTTTATATGATCCAAATCGTATCAGGATCGCATTGCTATATTATAAAGCGCTATAGGCACATTCAAACGAAAAATTAGTTTTCGAAGATATTTTCATCAAACTCAGCATTTATAAGCTTCACCTTGCTCACATGTCTGCGAAACAAAGGTATTAAATCTTCGTCGTGCCGAAGATATCCTAACTTTCTCGTTTCTTAAATACTTTTTATACCCTGAACCCATTAAAAATGGGTAAAAGGGGTATTATGTTTTTGTGCAAAATGCAAATGTATGTAACAGGCAGAAGGAAGCATCTCCGAGCCCATGAAGTATATATATTCTTGATCAGCATCAATAGCCGAGTCGATCTAGCCATGTCCGTCTGTCTGTCCGTCCGTCCGTCCGTCCGTCCGTCCGTCCGTCCGTCCGTCCGTCCGTCCGTCCGTATGTATGAACGCAAGGATCTCAGAACCTATAAGAGCTAGAGACTTGAAATTTTAGATGTAGATGCTCCTAGCTCCTACGCAGATCGAGTTTGTTTCCGATAATCGATAACTTGCCCCGTTTCCAAGTAATCGATAAAAATGTATATCGATATCCTGTTTTTTAAGCAATTTTGGTAAATAATAAGAGCTAGAGTTACCAAACTTGACATGTTGCTTCTAGAAAAGTATATATATATCGATTATCTTTCATTTTATACCTATCGCCACCTCCCCGCTACTCTATATCTATAAGCGCGCGCTGCATTTGGTGTTGGAGTATGAGGGTTCAGGGTATCCCCTAGTCGGGAGCTCCCGACTAGAACCTCTTACTTGTTTTGTTTCAACAAGGTCCCAAAGTGGCCGAATGTTTTCCAGATTCCAGATAGATCCGGAAAACCTGAAGAAAAACTAAAGTTAGATAACTTATGAATAGCAAAAATAAATTTAACATATCTGCTAAAAAGTTTTCGCGTGCAACATGCCATATTATATAAGATGTAACTGAAAATCAAAAAGTACAAGCATATTTTACAAATTCCTCTGGAATTCGAGCAATTTCAGATTGTCTACAGCTCGCTAAGAAGTATTGCAATTGCAAACAAACTTAATAAAATAAAAATGCATTGTGAACGCATACTTTGTGGATCTCTTGGTGTTCAACCTTGACTCCTGGTCATTGATCTCGGACGTAATCAGTAAACAGATTCAGTTCAGCAGCTGGCTGTGATTGCGAGTTTTCATTTCAGTTCAGTTGAAGATAGACAGAGTGAAGCGACAGCTGAAACTGTTTAAGGACAAATCCCCAATCCACAATACACAATCTGGCTGCCCATAAGCCATAAGTACCTGGATCTGCCTCGGTGCACCCAATGCTCCCTATTATTCGCTCTATTTATAGAAACCCTTGTGACTCGTAGAACTTCGACTTCCGCCGACGCATTAATCACGCTCCTGTCGAGCGCATCCAAAAATAGTCGCCTGCCGCTTGCCATTTCAAGATCAATGACAAATGATATGCGGGCTCGATTCTATTTAGTTCCGTTCCGTTTCCTTTCGTCTCGTTTCGTTTCGTTCCGTCTCGTTTCGGTTTCTTTCGCTTAGGTGTGGGGTCTGGCACTCGAGTTTAGTTGGCGCTGTGCAGTTGGGGCCGAACGTTCCATTTTATTGACATACATATACATATACATATACGTATATATTTGTATAGGAATATACTTAATATTTGTATGGGCGCTAACAAATTTTTTAGCTGTTTTTTACTACTAACCCCAACTGGACTGGGCACCCTGATTCCTTTGACTAAGTAACGCCACGAACTCTGAATTTCTCGCAGGAATTTGTTGCGCTCCTTGGGCAACACTTCAAAGCTACTCGGCGAGGCGATTGGCGAGCGTGTGGCCTTCAAGGCCAAGGGCGCCAAGAAGCGCCTGGACAAGAATCTTAAGAGTTCCACGGAGGCGTTAGGCAGCCTGGGCGCGGACGCCAGCAGCCGGCTGAGGCACGTTAGCAAACGTTTTGGCTCCAACTTTACGCTGGGCCGGCGGGACAAGACAACGGAAGCAGGCAACTTATCCGAGCTGGAGCTACAAATGGAGCTGGAGCGACGCCGCACCATGCCCAACACGGATGTCTTCAATACGATACAGTTCAGCAGTCCGCTGCATCGCAACGCCGCTGGAGGCGGCCACACGGATCTCAGCGGCGGCAGCGACACGAAAGCGCTGCCGGAGCTGCACAACGAGCTTAACTACGAGGTGCCCAGGCCGAAGCCGAAGCCCAAGGTCAAGGCCAAGCCGCCCAGCTACGATGAAGCGCTGCGTTCGCGCCCAGCGCCACCGCCGCCGCTGGCTAAGAATCTAGCGCAGGAGGCGGCACAGCTGGTGCAGCTGCGCAATCATCAGCCGCAGCCACAGCGTCAGTCAAGCAGCGGCGAGTCGACCGGCGAGGAGCTGCCCATGCCCAGCTTTCCGCCGCCGCGTCTGTCGCAGCAGCTGGACGCAGTGCAGCCGCCGGCGCGCCATAAGCGCCGCAAGAACTACGAGAACATCCAGCTGCGTCGTCCCAATGTGGACTCAGCGGAACTGCAGGAGCTCAATCGTGCCGCAGCTGCTGCCGAGCGCGAAGAATCGCTGCTAATCACTGCCAACATTGCAGCCGAGGAAGCCCGCGCGCCCAAGCCCGAGCGCAGCGACTCCTGGCACTTCTATGGCGACGCAGCAGAACCCGAGGCGGAGCCGGAAGCGGACTGTGAGTCATGCTCCTCGCCAGAGCCACTGTACGCCAACCAAGAGGCCACTTACGGCAAGCTGTTCGAGATGGCCACCAGCAGCACCAGTCGCGGCAAGCTGCTGACACCGCAGCTGGAGCTGGCGTGCATCAGTGAGGATGGGGAGCTGGACAGCAACGATGGTGCCGTGGGCGGCTGGTCGGCGCCACCGCCGCCGCCGGAACTGATTGAGGAGTTCGATCCGCTGATAGGCAAATGCTCGACACTGGCCCGCTCCAACAAGAGCAACGAGCTGCTGCTGCTCGAGCATCTCCTTGAGGAGGACACCTATGGCACCATCAAGCGCGAACAGGACGATGTCAGCATGTGCACCTCCGAGGAGGATGGCCGCAACGAAGCACCCGCACCCGCAGCCAATGCCAGCTCCACGTCCACTGCCGCTGCCACTGCCAGCGGCGCAGCAACAGTTGGAGCAGCATCTAGTGCACGCAATCAGCCGCAGATTGTTCATCAGAATGCGCAGCTGCTGAGCGATAGCATGGAGAACATGCTGGATGACACGGACACTCTCGAGCTGGACACTCTCGAGCTGCGCGCCCGGCCCTATCTCAGTCGCCTGGAGGAGAAGCCAGGGACAAATGCGGCAATTGTTGATCTGGCTGCGCCATCGCGCAATCGCACCAATTGGTTTGTCGGCGACAAGACGCACATTGAGGGCGACAGTCCGCCCACCTATTTAGAGGCCATCGGTGGCGATGGACAGCCGTTGTCGGCGTCGGCATCGGCGTCGGCGATCAATGCCAGCGGCTCCGAATCGAAAAACACGCTCGGCTCACGCTTCCGGCAGACGATGAACGCCTTCTCTAATGTGAAGCTGCGCATGGATGCGATAACGCGACGGGCGAGCTTCAAGGGCGCCGCTCAGCGGCAGTCGGATGTGAAGGTGGCCCTGCAGATGGTGCCGCGGCCGAGTCTGTCGCCGTTGCTGGTGCGCTACGAGGGGCCATTGGTGCGCTTTCCGTCGGGCGTCGTCGAGGATATACTGAAGGAGATGCAGAACCGCAAGGCCATATTGCGGGATCGACAGTTTCAGACGTACCTCGACCAGGAGATGAAAACGCCCAAGGAGCTAATCCCACTGGACACCATCACGACGCTGCAGTGCGTCAGCAACAGCCGCGTCACCGACAGTGCCACCCATTTCTACTGCTTCGAGTTGACCACGTCGCAGCCAAAGAACGGAACTGGCGCCGCCGATGGCATGACCTCCAATCCCAATCTCCTGATGACCAGCAATGCCTGCGGCAACGTGAAGCAGCTGCGTGTCGCCCATCTCTATGGCGTCGGCAAGGAGTCCGAACGCGGCGTCTGGATGCAAAAGATTCTCGAGAGCCTCACCAACAGTGTGCCCGTGAAATACACCTGCCACTATTATCGCGCCGGCTGGTGCTACCTAAAGGTGAGCCTCCTCCTCCAAACCCAAACCCGATGTCTGATACGCGATACCCGATACAAGCCTGGCTAATGCTCCTCTTTGCAGAATTCGATCACCTCCGAGTGGAGCGGCACGTGGCTGGTGCTGCGCAAGAGCCAGCGGCGCCTCATCTTTGTCAGCGAGGCCAATGGCAACGTCGAGAAAATGGACCTGCGAAAGGCGCGCTGCATAGGTGAGTTAATTGCAACAGTTGGGATCGCAACAGCCCCCACAACAGTTGCTGGGCACGCCGATTACAGTTCCAGTGGGCTACACAAAAGTGAATCATTCGATGATAAGAAGCCCACAAGATATTAGGTTCACAAGCAGGTGTCAGTTGCATGATGAAAAGAAAATTAAAAAAAGATTACAAATAATAATTAAGCCAACCTTTTCCAAGTGGAGGACATGAACACATGACAAATTATACAGAATTCATTATAAATGTGCTTGGCTGGGCGTAACCCTTTGTGGAATTTGAGACATAAAACATGAAAAGCATGAAAAAGAGCTGAATAATAAGGAATCGAACCGGCTAAAGCCCAGAATTACAATTTTCGATTAATCAGCTGACTAAAGAATTTCCGAAACTAAACCAGAACCTAACCAACTTTTAACTGGGATGATTGCAAATGCAAGAGACATAAATAATTTAATTTTCAATCAAGTGCATTGTTCTATAAAAAAACTGTACAAATTTTGAGAACCAAGGTGGGTACCAAAAGCAGGGCTTATAGATATGGAAAGCCAAGTTACCGAACGAATCTGATAATAATAATAAATTTCGAAAAATTCCAGATTTAAGGCACACTTTATTCATTTGCAAGAAAAGTCTTCTATAGGTTTCCTCTTAAAAGTGATCTGCAGTATATATATGGGCATATGAACAGAGACAAAAGAAGGAACAACAAACATAACATGCAAGAAAACAAACTTGCCGTCCCAATCTCTGTCTCCGTCTCCGTCTCTGTCTCTGTCTGTCTCAGCATTCATCTGTCTCTCTCTAATCATTTGCAGTTCTAAAGGAGAGCGACGAGTCTATTGATAATCTGCACGTGGAGAGCGGACCAATGCTGATGATCGACTGTCCGCCGTATGCCGTCTACATGATAATGAGCTCGGCGCGCGAGACAAAGATCTGGCGTCACATCATCAGGGAGGTGGCGCACAATAACGGCTTCTCGCTGGGCGATCAGCAGCTGACACGCTACGACGTGCCCGTGATTGTTGATAAGTGCATCAATTTTGTGTACATCCACGGCTCCATGTCGGAGGGCATTTACCGCAAGTCCGGCTCGGAGAACTCCATGCACAAGCTGATGAGCGCCTTCCGGGCCGACGCGTTCAACGTGGAGATCACGCGCAACGAGTACAACGAGCACGACGTGGCCAACGTTCTGAAGCGCTTCATGCGCGATCTGCCGGAAAGATTGCTGGGCAAACTGACCGACAGTTTTGTGTTTGTCACCGAGCTGGCTGTGGCCTCCGAGAAGATTCCCATCTATAGGGAGCTGCTCGCCCGGCTCAGCACCATCGAGCACGAGACGCTGCGTCGCATTGTCGGCCATTTGGTGTTCATCAGCTCGCAGCAGGCCAAGAACAAGATGAGCGTACAGAACCTCACCATGATATGGGGCCCAACGCTGCTCGCCAAGAAGGTAACGCCCACTTACCACCCGTTGGCTATTCCTCCTAATCCCATTTCTTCTTCTCTTTTACAGTGCGACGAGCTCATCTACTCTCAGAAAGAGGCCGATGTGCTCAGCGATCTGATCGTGCTCTACAAGAATCTGTTTCCCTGCAGCGCCGACGAAATGGTAACAACAAAAAACCCAAAATCTATACATATATGTATATACATATCTCGCCAAAACCCTAGCCTTGCGCTTCTAATTTGAAATTCTGAACCCAACCGCAAATTGCATGACTGGCTAACTGTTAAAATAATGGAATTTACAGTATGCCATAAACCGCAGCTGCAAACTGAAACTGATTTTTTTTTTGCCCTGAGGCAAATGCATTCTTTTATAACTCCGTTATTTAAAGTCCGATCTTTTTATACCCTTGTAGATGGTATTATAATATTGTCGTGAAATGTGTAACGCATAGAAGGAGACATCTCCGACCCTATAAAATACATATATTCTTTATCAGTGTCAACAACCGAGTCGATATAGCTACATACATATGTCCGTCTGTTCGTCTGTCAATTTCTATCGTCATGAAGCTTTGCACAAGTCCCGCTTTCTGTTGTACGCAGTGCATATGTCAGAATCGGCTGGATTGGACCACTATATCGTTTAGCTGACATAGAAACAATCGGTCGAAAAGTAGGTCCTTCACTAAAAAACTTTTTTGTTTATCAAGACATCTTAACCAGGCTCGGCATTTATTACTTTTACAATGTTTCTCATATATATGCAAAATCCTATCAAAATCGGACCAATATATCATATAGCTGCCATAGGAACGATCGATCGAAAATTAAGTTGTTTGAAAAACTTTGCGTTTTTCAAGATATAACCAAGCTCGGCATTAACTATTTTCCCAGTGCTTCTTAGATACAGGCAAAGCATTGTGAGTATAATAAAAAATTTCGGTCTGCAAGGGTATTAAATCTTCGGCGTGTCGAATACAGCCCTTCTTTCTCGTTAATTGTTCAAAGCTTAAATATGGCACCCGAAAGTGTGCCAAAGTACACCCAAAAGCAATGAGCATTACGTGGTGAGGCATTTGCGATCTGTGTGATCTATATGAAAGTTTGCTGTTCACTTACCAAATTTTGGATCAGAGCTGATATAAACGATTTTGATCAATTTCGTGGCATCGGGCAAATTGTCTTATCTCTGAGTTCGACACTTTCAAATAGGCAAACAAACAGACAAACAGATAGATGTGGATAGATCCAGAGGGCTGTGTGGATTTATCAAGCTGATCAAGACAATATATGTATACTTGATGGGAACGGAAAAACCTCCATCTGCCTGTCACATCAACCATTTACTATTAGAATATAATGTTATCGTTGTGGTGCCGAAGATTAAGTACACCCAAATATTCTGATCTATTTTTGTACAAAATTGTGAAGCTTCGAGAATTCTTCAGCTTGTTCCTTATAGCATATGTTCCATCTATAGCATATGTCTCAGTCTCTATCTAGATCTCATTTGCATTATTTTTGCCATTTAGAAAAAGGAACAGGCGATGTTGATGTGCCTGCAAAAGTACTATGCGGCCGCCGAGACACTGAAGGATGCTGTAAAACAATCGGGCGACATCAAAATCTGGATCAGTCTCAATCCCAATCCAGATAATACCACCGAGGTGAGCTCATAGTTTTGTCGTACATCGTGAAAAACTTACTAAACGCACCGCCGTCTGTTTTCAGGAGAAGACGCAAGTTAATGCGACAATTTCACCCACAAAGACCGCCTATGAGCTGTGCCGCGAGTACTCGGCAAAGATGTGCCTGCCGACGCATCAGTTGACACTGTATGAGGTTATACTTAATGACAGCCTGGAACGGCCGCTGCACCACGACGCCAAGGTGTTTGATGTCATATTGAACTGGTCCTACTGGCCGGAGGAGGATCGCAAGCACAACTATCTGGTGGTGCGACCCATCGAGATGCTGCGCGAGGTGCAGCGCGCTGTCAAGAATCTGGCGACAGTGACGCCTGGCAAGGAGCTACGCTTCGCTGACTACCGCACCAAATCGTTCAAGACGCTGCAGTGCGAGCTGCGCGATGGCAAAATAGTTGTCTCCAAGAAGGACAAGAACGACAAGACGACCATTGTACGGGAGATCTTTCTCCATAGCTCCACAGCGTATTTGGGCTGCGAGCGTAAACGTGACTTCCCCTGGAGCTGGGCCATCACATTCGTTGAGCGTACCCAGGCGCAAATTATGAGGTAGATATTTATCTAGCTGCTTCTTTTGCCAAACTCCTCACGTCTTGCCTTTTTGCAGATCACGTGATGCACCTTTCATTGGGCACGTGCTCGCGGGTAGCGAGTGGGTCGATCGCACCATTTGGTATTCGAGCATCTGGTATTGTCTACATGGCGATAACATTTTGCCACCCGCCGAGATTATCATCAAGTGAAGAGCGACAACAACTGAATAGCCAAGCATTCACTTGTTTGCCAATTTATTCTGCCTGCATTAGCATTTAATTTGTATTCAATCATGATCGCAATTTTTATTTTTCGAAGACATTCTACATATGTATGTGTGTGTATAGCATACTTTTTGCCGCTGAATCGATTTAGATGTCGCGGCTTTCGTTTTTTAACTTAACTAATATGCTATCCGAAAAGTATGCAATATATATATATATATTTTTTTTTATAGAATTTGAAAAGATAGTTTTTAAACATGGCTGATATATTTTTTTTGTTTTTTTTTTTTTCTATTGTTTGATAGTATAATTTGCAATATCGATTAGCACGTAAGCGCGTAATTTTGTAGATATTTGGAATTTATTTTAAATACTTATGCATAGATACTTTTATACATACGAGCACACACAAACATACATACACACACATTTTATGTATAAGCACTATTTTTTGTTTCTATTGGTAAAACGAAGCATTCAAAACCGATTTTTCACAACGATCGTGATAGCAAATGAGCCAAACTCGTCAAAAAGTGTTTGCCAGTACGAATAATAATTACGATCCTATAACAAATTTCGATACTAGAAAAATGTTGTCCTTCAATTCCCACGCACTTCGAATAGCCAACCATATATATTTACTGATCTGAGATCAGATTTCTTGGTTTCGGTTTATGGTAAGCGCATTTAGTAAGTATATCATAACTTCAATAATATCAGCAATAAATTAAAGTCCACGCCAGTTGTCTTCAATGTAGCAAGTTTCCTTGGGACTTAGAATCTTTCCTCTATGGTCTTCACAGTCTAGCAATGCCGTGTGGCTTACAAAAACATTTATAAGATTTGATTTAATCTTTTCAATAATTCTCGGTCTTGACCAGATGCTTGAGGAAGCATTTACATACATATGATTATATATATATGCATATAATTTAACATTTTAACTTAAGTACACATCTTTCTTACCAATAATATATATTTATTTATGTAACTATCAGTAAACAATACGATTCTTAAGCACTGTAAGCACATTGGGAGGGCGTAATCACAAAATGTACCGCATATATAAAATTGCCATTGCAACACGATATTAAAAGTAAATAAAAAAAAAAAAAATATTATGTGGATTTAATTTATAACCAAAACAGGGTTCAATTGGAAATGCATAAAGAGAAGTATCCAAATAAAATCACATATTTACATTAGCATAATAAGTATAAAAATGGATACGTCGACAACGAAAGTATGTCGGGACGCAGAATAATTTGTATAAAATATGTCGGAATAAGGCACACACTCGTAATACCTAGCTACTATAGAGATTATAAAGATTTTGTTCTTTTCAAGATACAAAGGTACACAATATAAGCTGAAGATAAAAATATATAAATAGAAACAGAAAAGGCTACGTTCGGCACGCCAAAAATTGAATACCCTTGCAGAGATTCGGCTTACAGGCTTGCGAGGAGAATAGTGAAGCTAGGAATTGCCAAATTTAAGGAATTGCCAAAGCATACAAAAGCTGAGCTTAGAGCAATTTTTCCTATATATCATATCATTATAGCAGTCCGGTCTTGATAAGATTTGGCTTCAAATGCCGGTCTTAGTCAAGATATCCTGATAAGCAAAGAGCTCAGTATTCGACGGATCTCTTCTATGGCAGCCATATGATATGGTATTCCGATATGCCCGTGTCCGACATATTTGATCCCTGCAACAGATAGACAGACCTATGCAAGGTTGCATGCAGATAGCTTTAAAATTGAGGGACTAGTTATTTTTATAATGAAAAAAGCATTTTTGTTGCAAGGTTTTGAAATAGGTAAGAAATGTTATCTTCCCGACAACACAAAGAAGTTGTATAGTTAATGCAATTAAGATGCCAAAAAGGTTAATAGAGCTGAAATTTTGGAAGGATGGCTTCGAACTCGAAGCAGGGCAGAGTGCCTGATAGGCGGATGGATTGTTCAAGCTTTGGCAATTTATGAGCAAGCGTTAAGTAAAGAATGCAAATGTTTGTTGTCATTTGGCTGCAATAGAAGCTTTTCAAGATAAATGATGCGTACTGTCATAAGCATCGAATTAAACAGGTAACTAAATGTGAATGAGAATAATAAAATATGGACTATGACTCTGCGCGAAGAAGAAGAGCAGACGGCGCCACGCGTTTTTGCTGCTATCATTTATGACATCGGCCATAAAGCCTATCTGGCTGGTTGGCTGGCTCGGTGGCTGGCAACTGGGCGTGTGGCGCAGAGTATTTGCTTTTGGCCAAAATAAAGCACTGCGCACAGTATTTGCCATGGGCCATGGCCCAAAATGCTGCTGTCTCACGTTGCGGACCAGCAAGGCCAGCTGCGATGGTTGTCCCGCAGGCGCACACGGCGGACGCGTGATAAGTGTGGATCGATCGATATAGCGAAGCACATATGGTATATACTAAGTATATACATATTTTATATTTTGTTTACTTATTTTGCATTTGCATTGAGGCGGCTTCCGTACAGGATGGCCTCGCTAGCGCCTACGCCGCCGGCATGCCGAGCGGGACATCTATTTATTTGGGTGCCAAACGCGACGACTTTAAAATGCTGAGTGGGAATCCAATCGAATCGGATAGGAATTGAAATTGGAATTGGAATTAAAATTTAAATCGAAATCGAAATCAGTGGCAATTAAACGCTAAATGGGTCTGGGCTGTTTGGCAATTAGGCCGATGGACGCTGCGATAAGTACACTTGCATTCAAATCTAATTGCCCTCCAATTAGCTTGCGGCAGCTAAATGGGCTATAAATTTCATGCAGCTGCTGCATCTGCAACACAGCAGCAACTGTGTGTGTCCAAATGTCACGGCTGCCCCATATCGTCTACCTGTTGACAGCTTTGCTGCTGCATGGCGCCGAGGTGAGTTTGTCCCTAGCCCCGCACAATATGAAGTACACCTTGTTCTGCTGCTTCTTCTTTTCTGGCAGAACGCTAACTACAATGTATTCCTCGATGAGCAATTGATCCAGGAGTCCTGCGACAGCACGGAGGACAAGGGCAATGTGGCATTCAGTGAGCTAGTGGAAACCCGCCTCACGACCGTCCTCGACAGTGACTACGAAACGCTTTACATAAGCGGCGACATTACCTTTAAACGGGCACTGCCACGCATACCCATTAAATTCGAGGTGGACGTCAGCCGCTGGGAGCGTGGTGCATGGGTGCCCACGTTTGTTACCCTAAAACGTGACAACTTTTGCAAGTCCCTAAAGGATCCATTCGAGCTCTGGCACCTATACTATATTACACAGATACCCAAGCACCAGCGCACATGTCCACCGCGTCAAGGCGTAAGTGATGGAAATCTGTTAATCCCAATTCAAATCCAATTATGTGTACAGCATTTTGAGTGACCCACATTGATAGCTCTGCGGGGAACCCAAAAATGCACTAATATGTGCCAATTCATGTTATCATGCGGACACTTCTGAAGTTTTCCTGCTTAAACGACTGATAATAATAATAAGTAGTTGTAAAGATATTAATAATATTATTAATAATGCGAATAATGATCATAAGTTTAGCAATAATCTTAATAATGTTCCATTCTCTTTCAGCAAGTTTACAGCTTTACAAACATTTCCAATCGCATGCTAATTGAAAACTTGCCCCGTTGGGACATCGTGGGAAATCTGAGGGCCGTGTTGCACTTCAGTGCCGGCGATATAAAGACCTGTTTGCTGATCTACTGCACAGTTAGCTTGTCCTAAAGACCTAAATAATGCCATCTGAATATTGGCCATAAAGCTGCTAACTTATATCAGAGAATGTTCGTGAACTGTTGCTACATATACATATATAGATTTTTGAATGTGCTCCATTTTGTGGCTGGCATTCCCGTTGGCAGTTTATTTGATCTTTTCACTGATTTAATGGGCCGTATTATTCTTATATCTAAATTAAATGCAAATAAACAACATTTCATATTCATGCACAAAAATGTCGCGTAATTTGCCACCCAAAGTTCTCATTAGGCCGCCGCCTCCGCTGTGCACTTGATAAGCGAAATATCTACATATCCGTAATCCCAGCGAAACGGAATGGAACGCTCTGCTCCCGTAATCCCCATTGCTATTTACCGACGGCTCAAAGTCAGCGCCATTTCAGCAACTGAACTCATTCTTATTTCTCAGCCGTTGGCGCGTGATGCCCAAACACCCGGAGAATTTATGACACTCAGTAATATATTGTACAAGCTCGCACTTATTCTTTCCAGCGGATTCCCTGGCACACTATCTGGGTGTATCTCACGTGGTCGAGTTGCCATTGGCATTGCTTTACATTTATTGTAAGACCAACTCGCTTCATTTTGCTACAGTTGTAGCATTACACATTACACTCCCTATTTGCGAACAATTTTCAATGGTACACGAATTATTATATGATAAGAAGTCTTTGCTTATCAAATTTAAATTAAGATTCTTAAAGCTGTTTCTTAAATGCATGTTAATGCGAAAGTAATTGTTAATTGTCGTGCATAAAACATGAAAAATATTCCACAGGCAAGTTTTCTTTCAAGATCTTTCAAGATATGCCATGATCGAGTACATAAGATGATTTTGAAAGACTGCTAAAACTGAAACAAATCTTGTGTAGTACTTGGATATTTTTCAACATTTTCTAAGTTCTCAAAGTCAAAATATCCAAAAATATTTTCAAAATAAAATGTTTTTGTGTGGCAAACTGACTTTTCCCCAAATAACTCAAAAACTGTAGAAATAACTAATTTGTATACATTTGTAAAAGCTTTTTATTAATTGGTTATGCAATGCGCAACTTATGATCAAATATGCCAATCTCTCATCTCCGACAATAGAAACCTATTTAAACATTTTTTTTTCTCATTTGGGGCTCCCCTGTAATAGGATAAGATCGCATGACTGTGTGTAATTTTTGTGAGACAGTGTTACCAGAGTTTGTTTAAACTCCATGAGATACGGGTATTCAAATATATACATATATATATGTAAAAATAAATATGTATGTGTATATCTAAATTTTAGCTTAGGATCATAATCACATATATTAAGGACTCCATTGTTTAATATTGCACTTGGCAAGTTATTACCTGCAATTGAATGAAGTAATTGATTAACATATACCCTGTTCTCAGATTAACTTATTTATATAATCTACAGTATTTAACAGAAATTGCAGCGCTGTGTACTCTGTACTGTGTACTGTAGACATATAAGTCTACTATAAGATACCCTGTAGCCAGGTAATAAGAAGAAGAAAAAATAACAAAGCCCAGCTGGCGTTTATGATTAGATTAATATTATTATTAAGTTATTGGTTAAAAAGCACAACAATTTTAATTCATTATTTCAATAAAATGTGACTTGCGGCATTATCCGACTAGATTCTTCTAACTGCATACATTGTCCCAACTCTATAATAATCCCTTATACTGAGTTTTTGATTAAAGGGTATGTGTAATTATCAGTTACACGAGAGTATTCGCTATTCACAGTTGCCGCTATGATAACACAGTTATTTGAGCATTGAATATTGTCGCTGAATATCTCAAATTATTAATTTAATCAAGTGGTTTAGCTACCTGATTTTCATAAATATACATATCAAGGAGAGTTTATGGCGCACTTATCGCATTATCTGTTTCGTAATATTCACTGACTAAGCAAATAGTTGAGGCTCCCAAACCTAATTCTCAACAAATAACGGCATCTAAATGTACTTAGTTATTTGCATACATATAGGTATATATTGTAAATATCAATTAATCTAGACGGACAATTCATGGGTGTTTCGCTTACGTGACGTTCTATCTCTTCACAGTCTATACTTAAGACAATTTACTCGATATATTTGTGCCGAAAACACTCGAATATACGATAATTATAGGCCTAATGATATGATTCGCTTAGATTTATGAAATTAAGCACTCAATTTTGAGGGCTCACACACGCGAAAGCCATCAAACCCTCTAGTTAATGAAGAAACCGCAGATATATCTTGGTTCAGTCTCTAATGATGGTATAGTCGAGGATATTTTCGATTTTTAGAAGAGAGCACAAACATAAATAACTTTTAAGTGCCCCAAATGACACCATAATCTTAAAGGTAATAATAATATGGCATATTTATGATCTGATATATTCTTCGTCCTAAATATAGACGCAGTCCGAGCTGTCTTAACGAATTGATTCACAGTCGTAAGAGGGTAATACAGCCCGGGGTTGTCTGTGATTGTACAGCTGATCGTGTGGCTGGAGGTGTCGAAGGTGTGATGGATGTTGTGGCCAGTCGGTGGGTTGTTCGTGAATGCAAATATAAACAGTTTACAGACATTTATGCGACTTAATAGTCGTACAGTATAGCACTATATAGTTTCGTATGCTGGTTGCTAAAATAATAATACTAATAATAGAGACAGTTGTGAGCTGCTCCGTGTTTACATCATAAATACTTATTAACTACTTATTTGCCTGCCGCTCGACTTGCAAGCGCTCCAAACTGGTCGTGACCTGTTATTTGCGGACTTGGCTTGGCATACAATAACATACAGAATACCTATATACCCAATATACCATATATATTTAATACAGTCCAACTTTCCTACAACGAACGTCGCCCTACTATTATCATAGCATGCATTAAATATTTTAAGGAAAGATTTTCACTTTGCTTCATCCGCTTTGCAATATTTCTTTTACCTCTGCGAGATTAATATATTCATTATATGAGAAAGTGTTTTAAGTGACCTCTTAACGTTAACGTTAACTATATCCCAAGCAGATCAACTTTAGGTCAAATTTGATTATGATAAACACCAGGAGCTCAGCCAAAGCCCATATATAAGAACACATATAACAGAAAAGAAGCAATAAAATAAAGCAGATAGTTGTTCAAATCATGAATAATACACGTAGATATGCACATAAAACTTATCTTATACGAGTTTACTTGCCTTGTAAAAGGATTATTTATGCAACTTTAGTCAATTAGGCGACAGATCAACGAGGATCCGTGCTCAAATCTTTTGCTACTGAACGGTTAGATTCGAAAAAACAGCAGCTTATTCAACGACTAGTTTTTTTACTGTTTACTTTTTTACTTAGCTTTACTTAACTTTTTCGATTATTCAAATCTTTTGAGATTTGCGCAAGCTCTGGTAACATATATGAACTCCTCTTGAATTGGCGAAAAACCCAGCTAAATTTGAATTAAAAAAAGAAAAGTTTACTATAGAAAGAAATACAATGTATGTATACAAAAGGCTTGTTTTGTTGAACAGTGTAAATATGGACAAGACTTGTGAGTTTTGAACAAGTTTTAATTGAAAACCAACTGATACAAATGTCCTATGGACACGACGAGTTCGTCATTGTGGGCCTTGCCTGTAGGTTGGCGTATACTAAGGTGTACTTAATAGGTATTCATATTCAGGGTGGTCATTTGATTGCCTTGACGGACCGTTGCGTGTGCAACGAAAAGTGTTTTTCTCAGCACAGGATACGAGCTACAGTAACTATGACAGTTAAGTAACTACTGTTTTAAATATGGGTGTCGTAATGCCGTTAACTGTTTTCCCAGAGCTTTTCAGTGCATTGTTGCGAGGGCTTTTCCAGTGCACTTCCTTTGTTGATAATTTGCTAGCCGCTTTGTATATCACTCATACGTCACGTTGGCCCTGCCACGTAAATTGCATGAATTAGGCATCTTATTTATCGCTTTTATATAACTGTATAAAGCACAAGCATACACACACACACACACACACACACACACACACACACACACACACACACACACACACACACACACAGACACACACACACACACACACACACACACACACACATGCACATAAATGTTACGAAATGCAAATAGAATGTCAGCTCGATGTTTGTCACAGTTAAATGTTGCACACACTCACGCACATACACTGTCACAAAAGCGTTGGCAATTGTTGTTGCTGCTGCTGTTTGCCTGCATTTTAATTTGTCAAGATTGTCAAGAAGTTACGGCAATGTAACAAAACACAACACAACGAAGCAACAAAAAATATAAATTAATGAGAAAAAAACAACAGAAAAAATTTACAATATCAAAAAAAAAAAGAAAAAAGGTTGTCGCACCCCGCTGACAAGCGAAGCTGACACCCCCCCCCCCCCTCCCCCCTTCGTTCTCCACCCTCACCTGGACAGCTCCTGTAGTGACTTTCAATTGAATTCGTTTCATTTGATTAAATAAAGAACAGCATTTAATCAAATAAGAGGAAACGTCGAGTGCAACTGAAAAGTGCAAACAAAACGGAGCGCGTTTCATTCATCTGCTTCTTCTTCTTCGGCATATTTGTTTTATTTACTTTTTCCCCAACTGCTTGTATGTTGTTCTGAAAACATTAAATAAATAAAAATTAAATTAATTAAATAAAATAAATAACAGCAGGAACAATTAAAATAAATAACACAATTTATGGCAACAGCAACCGTATAAGACAACACGCAAATGGAAGCTTATTCTTAACTCTACCGCCGCCTCCACCCGCCCTCTCACATTTTCACCCCACCGCTCCCCCCCATGAAAATGTGGCCCATTGACAGTGGGCAAAAGAAGCTTTTCGCTTTGCGTTGGCAATTCACAAATTCAAAAATATTTGAAGTATTTGTCAATCACGTGACTCCGACTTCGATTCGCTTCGCTGCTGACCCGGGGCGGGGCGGGGGGGTGGGGGTGCGCCTGATAAGGGGCTAAATATCTTAATTATTAGCTTAAACTATTTTCAATTAGTTGCATTCAATTTATGCAATAATTGATGGAGATTAGCTCGTCAGTGCACGCAACAATTTCTGAAACGAGATGAAGGTTTCCCCCAGTTCCGATAGTTTTTAACTAATTGGAAGTTGTAGTTAAAACCTTTGTGATTGCTTTAACAATTATATAATAGATATCATCGCTTAAATACGCTATCTGAATTCGTAAATATCTAATTTAATACACAATAAAAAGTTGCCTTTTTATAAATATGCCCCACGGTCAGTTCTGAAAAGCTCAAAAACAGGCTTGGATTTGTTTAAGTTTTATAGACCCATAAAAATCCAGGCTTGGATTTGTTTAAGTTTTATAGACCCATATAAATCCACTTTCTTTCAGCATTATCAGCATTATGTAAATATTACTTATATACTTTATACGATATATCGAAAGCTTTCAACATCTATTGGACATGCAATTTTCCATATTATATCGTCAAGGATTTTATTTACAGTGAATTCATTCTGGAAAGTGAAAAGCAAAACCTGTAACAATTTATTTATACAATTAGATAATATAATTAGATAATTAAATTGGATTTTAATAGTTTTCTTGTATTAGCTAATTGGAATAAATGTATGTTGATTGTGTTTAGAAACGTATCATGAGAGTCATATCTACCAAAAATTATTTAGAAATTGTTAAAATTTCTTTTTTAATATGATTTAGTTACAAATTATCATAACATTTTGTAAAGGGCAGTAATTATACACTGAACCCATCGAAAATGGGTAATAAGGGTATAATGGTTTTGTCCAAATGTATGTAACAGGCAGAAGGAAGCATCTCCGAACTCATAGGGTATATATTCTTGATCAGCATCAGCAGCCGAGTCGATCTAGCCATGTCTGTAACATATGTCTGTCCGACTAACCGTATGTATGAACACGTCCGTCTTAGACACTGTAAAAGCTAAAGGCTTGATATTTTGAACGTACGTGCTCCTACGATAATCAGAGCTGGCTCTAGCAAACCTCCAAACTCGAAATTTAGCTATCAGAATAGTATACACAGATCAAGTATCTTTCATTTTGGTGTTGGTAGAAGAAGATTCGGGGTATCCCCTAGTCGGGCACTATCGACTGGAACACTCTTAGTAGTTTTTAATTTATTACAGTTTCCTTAAGCCCCTTCAACATGTTATAAATCAAATGAAAAACAACCATAAGATTCGGAAGAGATTCTGCTAAAGCTCATTCTATGCCAATGTTGAAAAACAGTAAAGGAAAGCCCAATTTGAATGAATTCTCAAAATTGTAGTCTCCAAAAATATATATAATAATTGTCTGATAGCTAATTTTAAGAACGAGTGAGCTCCAAAATCGTATAGCTAAATCTTAAAAGTCCACTGAAAGTATTGTGCACTCAGAGACTGAGTCTGCGACATTCCTGTTTGTTTTTCAAAGAAGTGTGTCACGATAATTGTGGGAGATGGCAAACCCTATTTACCCTGTTCTGTTTCTCCGAAAGATTAAGACTATAAACAGAGCTCAGTTCTTTGGAATTATGCTTGATGCACAAATCTGCCATGTCTACTCGCAGACGGTGCTGTGAACTTTCAACAAAAATTCACGGACTCACGGGGTGAAGGTGAAGGTGTTTTCTATATTACGAATTTTTATTTAATTCTAAACGTGTTTGAATCTCGTTTCGTTCATTGATATTTGTCAAAAATTTCAATAGTTTGGCTTGAGCATTATTTATTACCGTTTCAATGAAAATCTATATCTTGCATATTTTCAAAGCAAAACTTTGCAAGTGGAAAGCCAACACTACTAAAAGAAGAGTTCTCAAATATTACCTTTTGAAAGCCACTGCTTGGTGCCTACAGTCTTAAAGGCAGCAATCTTATAGGCAAGTAGACTCGGTAATTATCGATAAATATCGATAAGTATAATAACACTGCGACCATGCTTGCAGATGGACAACCAACACTTCGACTATAGGGCGGAAAAGCTGCGGTCTCGAGTCCTCAAATAAAATTTGAAATTCGATAGACTATTTATGACCTTCCATTAAAATCGAACCCTACAATAATCGATATCACCTTTCTAACTGCTTTGTGCTTACAGTCTTAGAGTCATCAATCTAATAGACGAGCAACTGCTATTTGGCTGATTTAATCGATAATTATCGATTATTATAATTACACTGTGACTAAATACTCTGTATGGCGCAGTTGGTTGCAAAGTTCTCACATTTGCTATTGCTAATTTTACTTGCAATGTCGTGTAGTTATTCTGATAATTCTGATTAAGTAAAAAATACTCTACCATAATGTGACGATATAGATAAAAACACATCTACCCTTAAGATTTTGGCTTTCCTTTGTCAATTTGTTGATAGTTTGCTTTAGCAACTCAACCTTGCTGGGGATTACGATGCTTAACATTAAGTATTAACTTTAGTAAGTTGTTTCTATTGTTCGTTTTAACATTTGTCTATCCAAGTACCCGTTTTGGGAGATCGCTTGGGTGGATCCTGCGACGTTTCCGTTGCTTTCTTCTGCAAAGCCTTCTTGGCAGTATTATAGGGTGAGCAGAGAGGCGGGACACATAGCTGCTGGATTGCTGTTCTAGAAGGTCGCCCAACAAGGAAAGATCCTTTACCAGGGCCCGATTGCGGATGTTCCAAGGTACCCCAGTACTTAGTCTGCGAACGATTGCTTGGAAGGTACTATTTTTTCTCCAATGCGATTTTGCTGCTGTATTGGGCAAGTGGGGCAAGTAGCCTTGTTGCCGAGAGAAAGCTTGCTGTTTAAGCCACGTCGTCTTTTTTAATTTTTGACGTACAGTCTGTTTTAATGTTTTTGGTCCATGTGAGCCTGCAATCAAGATGTACTTGCTTGTCCTTATGCTCGAGGAGTTCGAGAACCCCTTGACCAAATGGCAAATGTCGAGCAAATCGGCCTGAGCATGTTTGCCTATTGCCCACCTGGTCAGTTGCCTGGTAAACGTAAACACACAGCTGGCTGTGTGGAGAGGATTTATGATTTTAGCAGACTTTTAATTTTTATTGCATATTTTTGTGGTCATTTATGAAATTAACACCTCGACTTGTTATTCGAATATTGGGCTGTAAAATCTTCTCAAAATTAGCAGTAGTTTGTCTGTGCGTCATTTGGAGCACTTTCTGACGGCCTCAATTTTGGTAAACAAAATGGTTTACTCAATCACATATGTATGTATGTATGTATGTCAATTGCGGCCACTTATTGCAGCCGTGCAATAATTGGTGCGGCAATGCGAAAATTAAAATAACTAAACCCTCTAATTGCATATTAATTAATCGCACGGATGGCGCTCAAAATTTTCCACACGCCAAATGCTTACCGAATATGCTATTTTTCGCACGTAAATAAAACATTTGAAAGAAGGTAAATATAAATAAAATTTGTATTTACTTAGAAAGACAGACATATCGGAGCGCCCAAACGCCCGACGCCCGACGCCCACGCAGCTGGTGCAAATTAGTGATAAATGCATAAAGAGTACAACAAGCGAGATAAATGAAAAGGCCATAAAATGTTAAACAAACGCCGAGACGGGCAAGAAGTCAATTTGACGAGTCCGGCGTGTCCGTAACCGATCCCAGGTCGGACCGGACCCAACCAGTTGGATGGCTAACGGCGGAGGCGGTCGAATTAGCAGTGCTCATCAGTCCGCATCGTAAAATCAATTTGCTGCTGTGTACACAAACTCTTATGGCGCACTGTACGAGTAAACGTACCGCTAATCAATTGGACAAATGCGACATATTTGAGGGGCTTTTTTGTTGCGGTCCGTTTGCTTTTAGCGCCTCCAACCTTAGCTTTGATGATCATCGAGCATTGTCATGATGATGACCGTAATGATAATGATGATGATGATGATGTTGCCTTAGCTTAAACATCATTAGGTCTGCTGAAACAAATTTGCTTTAACACCTTAAAAATTGTTGATGCGTTGATTCATTTGCAAAATTACATATACCCGTTGCTTTTATAATCAAATTCTTCATTTCCTCATTGCTTAACCTATTATTCATTACTCATCAGTCGTTATCGGGCAAATGTTTCAAGCCAAAACAATTTCAATTGAGTAAATACTATGTCGGTATGTAAAATATCTTCGCAGACGATTCGAACAAGTTTTTTTTAAATATTGAAACTCCTTCTTATTCTCAAATTGGATAATGCAGATTTTGCCTTTTTACTCACATAAATCGATAATTATGTATGAACAATACCCGGGCAATATATTAGGAGACATAAACAATACCCGGGCAACATATTAGGAGACGATTCATCGTCACGGATATTTGTAAACTTAGTACAGCATGTGCCTATACATATAAGAGGCAGTGTATGCTGCGCCAATACGAAGGGTATATTCCAGTCGGGCAGCCTTGACTAGTTTATTATTCCGTAGACAATTCCATATTGTAAAACTGTAATTACCGTCCCAAGTGGCAGGTTTGAATGTGGAAAATTAATTGTAAAAATACCCTTACAGTTTTGCCTTTACTTTATTAATCACAGCACGACACATAGAAAAATGTTTAAATTACTTTCAAGTCGCTTTTTATTTAATTTGATCTTTCTGTTTTATATTTTGTATTATCATTTTTGCGGTCACGAGTTTACCACATAAGCAAACCCGTGCAGCTTTTAACAGACGTCATTAGCCAAAAAATAAAATAAATAAATACATAAAAAACAAGAAATTGTTTTTTTTTTCGTTTTTTATTTCTTTTGATCGCAGCGAAGCAAAAAATACACTGCCCTAAAACGAATGTGTATAAAATACATTTTTTGAGACGTGAAAAAACACTCAAATAAAACAATTTTAGTTTATTCTAATAGTATTTACAGACTTTTTCTTGTTAGTTAATGTATAAAATGTGTAGACTTTTGTCAAAATAGTTTTTGCAGCTGGCCAAAATATTGTAAAAATAAAAAGTATTAAAATAGTTAACATAGTTTAGTCTCGAGTTCGTTGCAATGTTTAGGCATAATAAAATAAATTTCTGCCCTGAAATTGGATCAAATCGGCTCAAAACCTGTTTCAGCTCGTTTCGCATTAATAGTTTTTTTTTTTTTTTACAAAAAAAGGAGCCTTAAACATATGTGTATCGATCAATTTGGGTGACCTTTTGCTTAAGTTTGTGTACAGCATACTAAGATATATGGTAGAGAATTGGCTGAAAATAGATGGTTATTCTATCTAAAAAAAACTGATGACATAGTTATTATATTGTTATTGCTTGTTCGCTGTTATCAGATTTTGGGAAAGTTTTCTTAACTGGCGAAACTCGATTGATAGCCGGCAATAATCCGGCGGCGTCTATGTTGGCTGTCTTCAGGTGCTTGCGTGTTGCAAATAATTGTTAATTAATGCGGCTTCGCCCGACAAATGGAGCGGAACCCAAAGCCAAAGACCATGCCCAGGCATTGCCAAAAGCGCAACAAGACACAAATTGTTGTTGCGCATTGGCCTGGGCCTGGGCCTGGGCCTGGGCCCGAGCTGGGACTGGGGCTGAGGCTCGGGCTCGGGCTCGGGCTTAATCTCGGGCTCTGGCTGTGTCTGTACTGGAACTGGTATTGGCTCTGTACCGGTTCACCTTGTAAATCAACGCCACATACTAAAAATACCAGTGATCGAGTGCTGTTGTTGTTGTTGTTGGTGCTGTTCACTTGGCACTGTGCAGTCGGCGGTCGACAGTCGGCAGACTTGGCCAATATGAGCGCCACGGGCCCAGCCCGTGAACCGCTTCTAATCGAAGTAAACAACAACAGCAACAACAACATTGTCGAAAAGTTTCGAATAGTTGTCGCCATTTTGTTTGCCATTTTTTCATGTTTCTTGTCTTTTGTCTTTTGTTTTTTGTCGATTGTTTATGTTTTTGCTGTCGAGTTCTTCGAACTCTGCGCTGAAGTTCAAAATGCTGTTGACGAAATTACCCCAACCTGGCCAAATCATCTGAACGATAACACAGATGGCGGCGGCTGAGAGTCAGAGCGATAGAGAGACACCGCGAGACCCCGTGAGACAAAGTGAGACAAAGTGAGACACAGCAGCGCGCTGAGAGATACGAGATACGAGATCGAGAGTCGAGATTGGAGACTCGACTCTCGAGACTTGAGCGTGGACTTCATTGCGTTGCCATAGCGGAAGCTTTATTTATTTATTTATGTATTTTTCTCATTATATTGTATATCTTTCTGGTTTGATTTTACTTCTTTTTTTTTGGTTTTTTTGCGAAAAACGTGCACGGGCCGGGTCCGTTGTCCGCGGCCGATTGCCCGTTGACCGATTTGTTTTGTCGCAACGATTTGTTGCAGATGTGTCTTGAAATTATAAATGCTCGCACGTCATTTCGCAAGAAGTCTTTATACAAATATTGCGCAGATTTTGAAATTTGGAATTTTTTTAGAACCGGCTGCTTGGAGCTTGGATGGGCTTGTTGCTCATTTGCTTGATTGCTTTGCCGGAACTCAGGGTTGCCAGTTTCTTGACACCGTCGCTTAGTTCCTGATTGGCGAAATAACATACATACATATATGCGAAAATATTTTTGCTAGCCAAGTCGCGCATTTCAGCTAGTGACACCTGTAAGTGGATTCCAATTAGAACACACACAGCTCGCATAAGTTCAGCTCAGCTCAGTTCAGTTCAGTTCAATTCAGTTCTGATCAGTTCAGTTCAGTTGAGCTGAGCTCGTTAGGCTCGCTGGCCTTGAGCATTGCCGCACATTTCTGCAGCTAACCTGTTCAGTGGCCCGACCATTCCGAGCATTCCGAGTGCTACAGTTGCTTTCCATTTCTATGGCATTTCCAATTTCAGACACCCTTCCTTCTACACAATTGCTTCAGCAGCATACCAGGTGATTGTCTTGGCCACGGCACGCATTAGCGTTGATTACATGGAATGGATCGCTTATGGAATTCAATGTTTAATGTCTCTGTGTCTAATAACTGAATCTCAGCTCACCCTTCACTGCTATGAATCGACTTTGGTCTTACCTCTAAGCACGATTTTTTCACGGCACGAGATATGTACCACATACATTGTACATATGTACGTATGTATGTATGTGACAATAACAAACGGTCGGCGGCATGTGCATGTGCTTGTCAGCTGGACAGGGATCCGGTTATATCTTGTAATATCTGCTAGAAACCACACGTTCCGTTCCCATTACAATGTATTAGAAAGACATACTATCTATCTATGTATTATATTTGAATACATATTATGTAGATTAGTTATTGCAACAAGATCACGCTTCGATTCTCTGGTTCGATAAATCACAGTTCATTCTTTGGAACCGATTGTTGTAATTAGATTGAGTTGCTTGTCATTTATTATTATTATATTATTGATCATAGTCGTGATTTTAACTAAACTGAGTAGCTATAGATGACTTGAGTTAGCCAAATGGATATCATACTTTCATTATATAACCTATTCGATTCCCCCAACTTTCAGCCAACTTTTTGGCAGCCATTTCATATTTAAGCTCTGCAGATTTAAGGAAGCTTTTTTCCCATCTAACGTAGCCTGATCTTTCCTTAATTTGAACTGAAATTGTATATAAAGTGTTGTGATTTTCAGTGTAGAAATAGTTTTGAGTTTCTGGGAAAAGTAGAAGATATTTGTTTTGCTCAGTTGTTAAATCACTGAATGAATAGTTTCTGATGTATGTAACATATACTACACGCTCAACAGAAAAATAATGATAGGTATGCGCATAGTCAATGGGAATTACCCAATTAAATCATTAAAGAAAAGCTACCCTATTACAGCAGGGTATTCTAGCTAACTTACAAAGCGTGCTACGCATTTAACGATACACTCGATCCCAAATATGAACTACATACCATGAATTCATTGAGTTTACAAGTTATTTTCAATGAAATATATACACTTTTTTGTATGTAACTCATTTGATGTCTTTGGCCGGATTAGTTGACTATATCATTCAATTGGTCAGTTGATAATCAGTCATTAGTTGATTTTTCATATTAACAAAATATATATATTTAAGCGTACGCTTAGTAAGCACCCGATAATAAAAGGGTATCTTAACTTCAACGTTAAGGTAAAAGTTTTTTCGTGCATTTATCTAATTTATGAAAACTAACTAAAATGTTTTTATTAGTCACTCTCTTCCTTACTCTCTTTCTCTCTCTCTTTCTCTCTCTCTCACTCTCTCTCTCTCTCTCTCTCTCGCTCTCTCTCTCCCTCTCTCGCTTGCATTTTAAAACCCTCTCGTCTCATTATTTATTGCTCAATCGAAATTAACTTGATTGATACCTTCAGATAGTGTATGTGTATGTGTGTGTGTGTGGTTTTTGAAGTGCCGACCCACTCGTAACTTAATGTATCAGTGACCCTTCCAGCTGAAAGAAAGTTCCTTTAGACAGTTATTTAGCCGTGTATGACCTGCCCCTCCGCCCGTTGACGGTCATGCTGTACAATTGTTGTATAAACAATTATTTATCTGGCGGCATTCTGTTTGTTTAATCAACAATTATTGTTTATTGTTGTGCAATCGGAGTGATTACGTTGATTTGTTTAATCTGCCGTGAATTTGTTTATGACCATCGACTATGCTACCCATCATTGGCAACCGATTCCGCAACAGGTCCCGTTGATTAGTGTGGCAGGTGTAACAAACTTCGACTTCGTGATACCATATTCCCAAGCGTACATAGAACTTTATGTATCGCTACCCACGTACATGCGTACCCAGTGAAAAGGGTTAAGAAAGGGTGCATTGGTTTTGACCAAATGTATGTGACAAGTGGCAGTTAGTTGCCCATAAAGTATATAGGATCGTACTAAGCAACAACAGTCGAGCTAATTGAGACGTCTCTCACCCAATCTCTCACACGGATTATACGGAAACGACAAAAGTCAATTTTCCAATTAGATTTTGATATATGCACACATTTGAGTGTCATACTTAAGTTCTCAAAGAATGCACAATAATCACCGAAGTTATTTGGAAATGCATTTTTAATAGTCTGCGACTAACGAGAGCAGAAGCAGAAGCAGCAATAGATTTATACCCTATAACTGTCAGAAGTGTGCCCAAGTGATGTGCTATGTAAAACTGTATGCTTTGGAGTGTTACAATTAGATAAGCCATATTACACAAAGATAAGCAAAGATCATTTTTCCGTTTATACACTGTAATTTTGTCTAATGCATCTCAGAGATTGCAAGAGCTTGGGTCCCGGAGTGGGATATGCAATATCTAAAAAGTAGACAAAATACAGGTATACACTAACTAACCCGCTCGGACAATTTTGCCACACAATAAAAGTCGATAGTGATTGGTACACAAGATCTGGGCCTTACGTTTTATTCCCTTGTTACCAAAAATTGCCAAAATATGTATTTAAAATACATTTATTGGTAATACTTTTTAAATTGCATGCCTTATTGTGGAACCTTTAGCTTGTTAAATTGCTAACTTGTCCATGCAACTCGATCGCGTCCTTGGCCTTCACACACATTTTGAACGCAAACTGGCCTGAACTGGGTCTGGGTTGGGGTCGGGCTCGGGCTTGGGCTTGGGTTCGAGCTTGGGCTCAGGCTCGAGCTGGGGCTTTGGCCTCTGGCTCACAGCTGTCCTCTGTCCTCCGGACGTAGCTAGTTGGCTACCTGACTTGGGCATTGTTGCTCCCGTTAATAATTGTTGTTTATATAGTTGTTGTTGTCTGTTGTTGTTGTTGTAATTGTACGTGCTGGCCAGAAACGTTTTCAATTATGGGATTCTCTGTTGTTGTTGTAATTTATTGACTCGGATGCTACGTGAGTGTTATTGAAAATGGTCATTTTGTTCATGTTGCTGTCATTTGTTGCTGCTGTTACTGTTTCTGCTGCTGTTGTTTCTGCTGCTGTTGCTGCTGCTGTTGTTGCTGTTGTTGTTGTGGTTGTTGTTGTTGTGGGCACCTCTACTATATAGCTTTGGCACTACCTCCACCCATATTATTATTGTAGATTGTCCGTCCGTTCTGTCTGTTGCTCGGAGTATTTGTTAATTTAATTTATTCAAACATTGAACTTTTATTCGCTTTCAAGTGAGCAAAAGGTGTTGCACGTGTTGGCACTGCCGGGCTGTCGGGACAGCAAGGGGGCTGCCTGCCGTTCAACGGGGCGGGGCATGAACATAAAACCAACGGTTGTTGCTGTTTTATAAATTCGTTTGTTTTTTTATTTTTTTTTATTATTATTATGACTATGTATTTTGTCAGTATTATTATTCTCATTATATTGTTGAATTTATATTTTTATAGTTTTATGCAAAATTTCAAGGAAAATTTACAGAACACTTTGCATGCACACAAAAACAAATAAACATAAACATTAAATAAATGAACAAACAAAAGGCGAGCACAAAATGATAATATTGCCATTCAAAATAACGTTACGCTCAATAATCCAATAAAAAAAAAAAAGAAAAACAATTCAGAAAACTATAAAAAATATAACTTAAACTAAAGCAAAAGCAAAAGCCTTAGAAAAATATATCCATTCAAGACTTATAATACCTTAAAGCAGGTTAACACTCGATTTCTATGGAAACACAGAATGATAAAGTAAGCAAATGACGAAGCAGAGCTTGATCAAAGTTCATGTTAAATGACATGGAATTGCATTTGACAACAGGATAGATAAGGCAGATTAAGCTGCAAACATGACCTAATGTGGCATGTTCTTGTCAAAGTTTGGAATATTTAACATGCACTTTCGTTTAACAATAAGATCGATTAATCGATTTGGTAAAGATTAACACGATTTCAAAACATTTGACAAAGGGAAATGTGATATGTTTTTGACCAAAAAGAAAAGAAAAGTTTGAGAAGCTGCTAAATTTAGCAACAAGCAAGAAAAAAGCCGGTAAGGAAAAACATGTGCTGTTAACATCATATTTAATGTCAATTGCCAGGCATTAAACAAGCATTTAAATTAAAAACCAGCTTCGATGAAGAACCTTTAAAAAGGTACCTAATTAAATGATATTTGACTAAAGCAATTGAGCGAAAGATAAAATAAAAGATCCCTGATCATAGTAATGCTGACCTTAAGGCTTTCCAATAAACTCAAGACTTAATGGAACCACATAATTAAGCTGCTCATATCGACAATTCTCACAATTCTGAAAGCGACTCTTTTCAGACTTGTGTATTGAAATAAACTTAAACTCATTTAAAATAAATATTAGCTTCAAATTATTATAAGTAATGTATTGTCGTCGTATTGTCAATAGTACAACACAGGTGAGATATAGCTTTCGCACTGTTTTTCGCTGGCCTTGAAATGTCTAGAGAGGGGGAGGAGCACCCGGAGGGAGAGTGAGAGTGATTCAAATAGCGTCATTTCGTTTGGAGACAGACAACGCGACGGCAATAACAAAAACCCCCCATTCGCAGATCATAATTTAAAAAACCGAGACATTGACAATTTGAGCACCGCCTCAAAGCGATCTCGGAACGATCGTCAATTGTTAATCGCATCTTAAAACAAGCTACTTATGCGAAGACTCTTTTTATGCCCCGACCACACTGGAAATGGCAAGGCAAATGGGTATATTGGCTTAGTGCAAGTGTATGTAACAGACAGCCGACGATTTCTCTGACCCCATTAGGTGTAGTTATTCCTGATCAGACGAGTCGAGTCCGTCTGCCTCTAAACTAAAGGAGCTAGAGAAATAATATATCCTCCTCCCAACAAGGGCTAGAGACTCCAAATTTGATATGTAGGTTCTCATAAAGGATATCTATTAGGGGCGCACTCCCGACCAGGGCACTGTTATTTGTTGTCAGTTTGGTTCCATTCGTGATCGACATCCAAATATATTGTTCGGGCATTTTGATGAATTGGCATGTGTCACATAGACATTATTTACAAACAAATTCTCTTACTCAGATATGATATGTGATCAATGGAAACTTGTTTCGGCTGTGGGACAAGCCTCCCAGGTTCACCAAACCATATAGTCAGCTTGATGTTGATGTTAAATTGATAATCTTCAAGCCTTTCGCAATTGGCACAAAGTCCGAGTTTTGGACGAGACGCGACTTTTCATTGATTAATGATAATTAAACAATTCCGCTCTGCTAATGGCATGGATATTTTGTCCGGCTGTGAATGGAGCTTTCAATGTGGATTTGGATATGGATTGCCAGTTCACATATCGAGCACTTAGCGTGCCAACGCTAATGCCCTCTAATAGAGCACGAATACAATGGGATATTAATTGAAACATGCAAGCACTGGGCGAAAAAAAAAAAAAAAACATAAACAAAACAAATAAACAAAATGTTCGTTTCGAGGGGCAAATCCACGACGTGGATGAATATGATGCCTACTAGGAAGGCTATGCAAAGTCTGGCTCTGACTCTGGCTTTAGATCTGAACCTGGCGAAATTTACCTGAGTCTTGCCGTCATTCAACATACAATTGGCACTCACAATCAAATATAGAATTTATCAATTAGAGGGCCGTTTCTCACAGTAGCGCAATGTTGCCTCAACGTTTCCTATTGCAAAATGTTGTTAATTGCAATTTACAATAAGTGGAAACTTATCGAGCAATAAAAACTGGCAAAAATAACAAACAAGCAAATATGTATATAATGTCTGTTCAATTAGATACCCTAATAAGCGAATCTGCCAAGTTTCCCTTAAGTATTTATATTGTTCAGAGCAAAAACCAGTTTTGGAGTTGAATGTTGTCAGAGTTACGCTCATTATGCCAAGCTATCCCAAGTTATCCCAAACTTTAAGTTGTTTCTTATGTTCACAAGAATCGTCATCGAGATATCGCCAAAACTTCAATTAATTTAAAATTTAACAAAGGTTTTTGGCATTAATACTCATGCAGATTGTAAGCAAAAACAAATTAAGCAGCATTTAAGGCTTTAAGAAAATTTAACAAATACTAAACTTTATTTTTAAAGCAATTCTACAAACTTATTATTCAAATTGTTTTGTTTAAAACATTGGCAATCATTTAAATTCCTTACAAAATAAGAAAAACATTGGCTTGAGATCAAACTTATTGTATGGAAGAGGACCAGGTTAACATAATATTATTCAAAATATTTATCCATCCTAGCAAGTACTTTCCTGAGAATTCGATCAAAATAAGTATTAAATAATTGGTTAAAACTTGTATAACTTAAATCAGTTTTAGGAGAACAAAGCATATTATAACAAATTTGTAAAAAAAAAACATTTTTTCAATTACTCAAAATTGTAGAATAAAAGACATATTATTATATTTGCTATTATTATTTTTATTATTATTTTCACATAATTACCATTTATTATTATTTAATATATAATAATATTTTTATAATAATTAAAAGATAAATAAATAAGAGTTTATTGTAACTTTATATTCATTTTCTATTATTGTTTTAATTAAAATAACTTATAATTAGTATTATTATGATTATTCTTATTGTTAATATTATAAAAATTCATGTTATTTTTATAATTATTTTTATTTAAGAAAATATTTTTAAAATTATTTAAATATATTATTATTATTATAAGTATTTTTAAAGTAATTATTAATACTAATTTATTTATTATAATTATTTAGATTCAAAAATGTTTTAAAATTAATATTACTATAATCATAAAAAAGTCCACAGACAATTAGCTAGAATTTCTCGATGGTGTTAATCTGACAGTGAGTAGAGGAAACAATATGCCTTTTGCGACGACTGAGATGCTGGGTATCAATAGAGAATACAGTTTTCACAAGGCGCGCAAATAATTAAGTGAATATTGCGGATTGTTTTTGGAATGATGGCTTTGGTAGGGACAGGGGCCGGATGGGGGTGGGGGGGGGCGTGTGACCTCAGCGTCTTATGTTTAATTTGTTGCAAAAATATTTGTATTTATATTTTTCATGTACTTACCGTTTAATACACATTTAATACGACTTTTGAAGCACCTGTGCTAATTTTCCCGCCATTGTCTGGGCCAACTAAGGGAAAACTGACGCCCAAAACGATGGAAACGATAAAACGACGCTGGGCAAATAACAAATAAAGGAAAAATAGAGAACAAATTAAATAAATATGTAAATAATGAAAAAAATATTTGCCAAGTTGTTTGTGTGCTCAGAAAGAGCTACGTCAATTTGTTGCTGCCGTTTTTATACCCTGAACCCATTAAAAATGGTTAAAAGGGGTATAATGTACTTGTGCAAATGTATGTAACAGGCAGAAGGAAGCATCTCCGACCCCATAAAGTATATATGTATATTCTTGATCAGCATCAATAGCCGAGTCGATCTAGCCATGTTCGCCTGTCCGTCCGTCCGTCTGTCCGTATGTATGAACGCAAGGATCTCAGAACCTATAAGAGCTAGAGACATTGAAATTTTAGATGTAGGTGCTCCTGGTGCCCGCGCAGATCGATAAACGATAACTTGCCCCGTTTCCAAGCAATCGATAAAACTCCGATGTCGATATCGACATCCTGTTTTTTAAGCAATTTTGGTAAATAATAAGAGCTAGAGTCACCAAACTTGACATCTAGCTTCTAGAATAGTATATATGTATATCTGCATAAGGTGTTGGAAGAAGAAGGTTCAGGGTATCCCCTAGTCGGGTGCCACCGACTAGAACCTCTTGCTTGTTGTTGCTGTTGCTGCTGTTGTTGCTGTTGTTGTTGTTGTTGGTTTATTGGTTGTTTGGTTGTTGCCGTTGTCTCTGTTGGTTGCGGCGTGTGGCGCTCCCTGCTGAATCCCGAGACGATCGCACATAGGAATCGAGCTGTTCTGGGCAGAAGTACTAACCATTTTATTCGGGCTCTGCGAAAGATGTTTTGAGTTAATTGTTTGTCTATCCGTATACGTATTTTATTATGGCAGCCGGTATTTTTGGTCTTACAATTAATTGAGTTAAGCGTTTCAAATCTTGCTTTGCCGGTTCCTTGTTGTCGCCAACTCAACTCAGATCTTTGGTATTTATTGTAATTAGATTGTACTTCCCAAACCTAAAAACAGTTTGTCTTTAGTTGTGATATTGTAAACTCAACTTAATCCAATATTCAACAATTATTTTTCCTGCAGTTCCTTGAAGATAATGAAAATTTTAATTTTGACAGTACCATAAAAAGAACTTAAAGAAATACTTTGATGAAAATGTTCCTTTCCATGCATCAAAACTTCAACAAAGTGCTCAAAATAAATTCATTTAATATTGTTTGAAGTCTACTTTCTTTAATTTAAAATATATTATAACATAAAATAGTAAAATATTATAATGTATAAAAATGTACACTCTTACTGCAACTTAAATGCGTTTAAATGGGTTTTTTTAAACAACTTTTTGCCATCTTTTAATACCCTTTTAAGCCATAAACAGGGTATTAAAATGCTTGCCAGCTTTCACAAAAAGTTAATTGCTCGCAGTTCATTTAACAACCTTTGAGCAAAAAGTTAATGTTGAATAATAACAAGACAATGCAGTTTTTATCTTAAGTTTCGAAAAAACATAAAACATTTTACATTTTACATAATGCATGTTACCTCTTCTTCTGTTCGATGTGTTCCCCAAGTTTTCGGATGTCCAGACATGAATTTATGAAAATTCGTTTGTATTGCATAAAAATAAAGTTAAAATAGTTGCAATTGTGAATTATTGAATGCTGTGAATACAGAGAGAAAATCTTTCAGTATTTCCGTAATCATAAAATGTTGCCTGTTTCACATTATTTTTCATTTTCAGAAAGATTTCTTTTGAGAACATAATTTACTTTGTTTCGAGCAGAAAATGAATCAATATGCCGTTCGATAGGGACTCTGATAAATCTGTTATATCTGGTTACTTTCGCATGAAATGTAAGCCAAGTTAAGCTTTGAGAGCCAAAGATCTTAACCGATTTGCCAGCACTTTTGGCCGTGGTCATTTGTCGTTTGCTGCCTCGCTGCATGCGGCGTATGCGCAATATTTGTGTTTTCCGCGCTGCACCCCCCGCTGCGGCCAGTGGCCCCCGCAGCCTTAGCGTTAGCCTCTGGCAACTGCCATCGGCCACACCCAAAAGAATGTCGCGCCTTGCCCGCAATCTTTTGTTCAGTTCGTTGCCAATTCGCCTTTCGAGCTTCTTTTTGTTGTTTGCGTTTTTTGTGTGTGTTTTAAGTTTGTTGGCGCGTTTTACGCGACGCTTTTTATGAGCCAACAATGAGATTTTTTTCGCAAGGCCGTTGGTGGTTTTTTTTTGTTTTCGCTTAATCATAAAAAATTCGCTTGCTGTTGTTGTTGTTGTCACTTTCCGTGTGGCTGTGGTTGTTGCGCGAGCCTTTTCGAACCTGGCCCAGTTGATTGCATTTTATTGACGCTCATTCTGAGCAATCACGTCTCATTAGAGCCCGGCTTCGATCCCGGTCCAGGCCCAACTGAAAAGCTTTTGGGCCTGGCCTCAAGGCGCTGCTCTCCAATTGGCATTGTCAAATTTGATAATGCGAATGCATTCAATGCAATTTGTCTAAAGGCACCGAACAATATTACAAGGAGAAGACTCTGTTCCGACAACGGAGCTTGCAAACAGGCTCTTCCAGTTAATGATCATTTATATTTTCTCTAACCAATGACAAGACATTTCTTGAATATCTTTAGGTAAAAGTAAATGCGATTTGGAGAGAACGCGTGGACTACTTTCAGTTCTCGTACCAGTTTCGTATCCATTTCCATTTGCAATATTAACGTGGCTAACCACAAAAGCAGAACAGAAAAAGAGCAGTATAAATATGTAAGAGGAGTGACTGTTCGACTAGAGTATACCCTGTGTTCAGCTCAGAATAATAATAGAGCTTTGCTGATCTTAAAATCATTTTACATTTTGGCAAAGACTATTTCCTATATTCTTAATATACTTCGGTGTTTGTAGTCCGATTTTTAGGCATTTTTCAGGGCTTAACAAAAGTTTGTATATGCAAAAGCCCAAGCTCTTCATTTCCAATTGACATTTTTCCAACTTGGGATAATGTTAGCTATCCAATAAGTATAATATATTTAATCTATAATACTCTTCCTATGTTATAGGAGTATATACCTTATGTCTCTAGAGCTTGCAATTACCAAGATCGAGAGACGGACGGACAGGGCTATTTCAACTGAGTTTGTCGTCCTGATCAAGAATATATATGCCGCCTGCTGCCTGTTACATACATAAGTCCAAAAGCATTATACCCCTGATCAATGAGCTGAGGGTATCTAATCTAATATTTATTTCATTATAATTACTTTACAAAAAGTGCATTATTTTAAGCCGCGTTTATTTTAAATTTGAAAACTGATTATCTGCTTTACTCGTTAAGGAACTTCAATAACCAAAACTGACCCTTGACCAGTTTACAGGGCATCTACCAGCTAGTCAAGCCGAATCGCTTAGAACATTTCAAGCTGTTTTATTATTGCTTTTGGGGTCTCTCACTTACGTGAGCTGCCAAAAATGCAAGTGCCGACTGTTAAAATGATCGACAGCCTGGTTAATGAACGTCCTTGACCATCGCAGCCTGGCGATGAAACGAACGCAAGCGAACACAACAACAGAATTTGCAATACGAAAACTAAATTTAAAAAATATATATAAAATAAGTAGCAAACAACTGTGGAAATGCAATGCGATTCGAAGCGAGCCCGACTCAAAGAGGCCATGCAGCTCAAGATTTATTTATAGACAGCACTGGCTTTTAGCCTCCATTCGAAACACGCTGCGTATGCGTTACGCCAAGTGCCGATCGTTACAAATTATCAGCCATGTTTTTGTTTTGGTTTTTTTTTTTTTTTTATATACACGTTCGCCAAACGAAAGAGAGTATATTGGGTGTTGTGCAATGTTGTCTCGACTTGGCACTTGTGAAGTGTTGCCAAACCGGTTCGAACCCGGAATTCCAACATTTTGCTAGCCATGCACCGAACCCAAATACTTTTCTTGTTAAAGAATTCTAATTTTGAATGTTTGTAAAATGCTTAATTGAATAATTCTATTGAAAATTAAGCAAAAATTAAAACGAACTATGTGGAAAACCAGGCACGCGAGCAGAACCCTAAACCTGCCCATTGGCCTGAGCCGCAAGCCAAATAACCGATTGGGTCAAGCTGTTAAGAATCTGTATCTGTATCGGGGAAACCCAAGGAAGTCACAGTTTAAGAGCTTGAATTATGCATAATCATTATGAGCATCTCCAGAAATAGATATCTATGGCTGATATCTGTTTATGAATTTGGCGAGTAGACACTCTTAATGTTGTTGTTGTTGGACTGTGAGCGTGTATTACGCAGTTGTTTGTACCCGGCCGCAACATTGCGACTTGTTTGTACTTTTGTTTTATTTGTTGTTGTTGTTGCTGTTGTTGCTGTTGTTGCTTTGGATCGTATAGCATTTTAAAGAAACGATAGCGCTTACTGGGCGCGTCCGAATGCACATGAATTTTGGTTTCGATGTCGACTTAATGCACCTCGTGCTGCAGCCCAAGTGGCTCTTTGTCAGCTCCAGCTTCAGCTTCAGCTCGATCTTTGGCACCGGCAGCGCCAAGACGCTTAAATCGATGATGAAGCGGCCCCCCTGGCCCCCCCCCATCACTGCCGCTCGTATCGCACTTGGCTGTTAGTTTGGCTCAGATCCAATGGACAAGCCACAAAGCGATTATTGCGCCGATGCCGTTCAGTGATTCTAGTTTGAACTGGCCCAAAGCGGTTTCAAGCTGTTCAACCGCCGCTGCCAACGGCCGCTTGCCGGTTTTTTTTTTGTTTTTTTTTTTTTCAAATGGGGGCTTGTTGGTGTCACCGTCGCTGCCGTCGCTGCTGCTGCCGTCGCCGCTGCTGTTGTCGCCGCTGCTGCCGCTGCGACTGTTGCTGTTGGCGCAGGCGCTATCCAAAGCTTGTCGTAGGTACACCAAAGACACATTCGCAGCCGCAGCCAGAGCCGCAGCCGAAGCCGAAGCCAAAAGCAATTGAAAGATTGATGGCTCCACTTCGGCGGGCTAATGATTCAAAGCGGGCCGACGCGACGGCGGCACCGTTTCGTCCCGCTGCGATACAAACCTTCATACCCCTCTCCCCCCCCCCCCCCTTTGCTAGTTTCCATTTAAACTATAGCCAGTCCCCGCAGCCCGCCACCACCCACCTTTTTACCGTTTCTTGGCTGCGCTAGTCGCTGGGTAGGGCTCGCTGTCCAAGTTAACAGCTCTTAAGTTAACCAAGTGCCGAATAAAATGGGACAGCGATTTCCCAGATAAGCGATATAAAAGAGAAATAATTGGATGTTCGGAGCATGCAAATGGATTTCCCAGAATATGCGGACGATATTTGTATATCTAATACAGATATTATTGTTAATTATTATAATACTAAATTATATTATAATTGTAATTATATATTATATTATTATATATTTTTGATTTTAATATTTTATTTAATTATTATTATTTTAATTGCAATATAATTAAACTATTATTATAATTATTATTTTTATTTAAGGTATTGTCATTACCATAGTTTTTATTTCATTATTATTATAGATATTATTTTATTATTATTATTGCTACTTATATATATGTTATATTATTCTTCTTATTATTATTTTAATTTTTCTACATTTTCTACCCTGAACCAGTTAAAATGGGTAAAAAGCCTATAATATATTTATGCACAGGCAGAAAGAAGCATCTCCAACCCCATAAAGTATATATATTCTTGATCAGCATCAATAGCCGAGTCGATCTAGCCATGTCCGTCTGTCCGTCCGTCTGTCCGTCCGTCCGTCTATCTGTTCGTTTGTATTAACGCAAGGATCTCGGGACCTATTGTAGCTAGTGACTTGACGCTTTACATTCATGCGCGGCTTAGTGAATTCTATAAACAGCATTGCAATTGCGATTGTATTGTTTTCTGTGCTGTGTATACATGTGTCCTGCTATTTTAATATGTTTTATCTTTGCATTGGATAAGAATTGGTGTGGCTCTCTTGCAAATTGGGCGGCTTGTTACGGGTTCGATTCCTATTGAGTACCATCAGTATTGTTATTATTACTTTTATTATTATAAATAATGCTACTATTAACATAAAATCTTTTAAATAAAACTAAGGATCCTCTCAAGTGGACTACAAACATTAACATTAAATTCAAATTGAACTAAATGATTAACTTTTCGATAGGAAGTGGCTATTTTCTTGTCCCAATCCCCCATATGACAGGGCGTGTCGATTTCAACTATCATAAACAAGTTCTTTTTGGCGCTGCAGTATACCAGTTCTTGTTCTTGTTCTTGTTCTTGTCAAATACTTAATGTGCAGATAAAGTGGCTGTCAAGCAAATCAGTTTATAGAACACTTAAAAAAACCAAAACACAAAGAATAGTTTCCAAATGGAAAAACAAGCTGTTAACATTGACAGGCGGATAACTGAAACTAGCTTTGAGCTTAGCTCAGAGATCAATTCGACGCGAATCTCTCGCTCTGCGGCGATTGACGGCCTCTTGACTAATGCTTTTGCGCAGTTTTTCAATAGCTTTTCATGGTGAAATGGGTAGCTGCCGCAATCCAATATTTTCCGGCGTGCATCGGTTTCCAAAGTCTGCGAGCTGGGAGCCAAGTGTTAATTGGCATTGTTTGACTGGACGAGTTTGTCTGTTGCCTTTGTTCTTCGCATTAATTGATTGAATTATAAGTGCGTCTTGCAACACTGCCACAAATAACAGTAATATGGATAGTTATAGTTACTATATTAGTTTTGCATAAAAAAAAAAAAAGTAAAACAAATATAAATCGAAAAACAAAATGTTGCAGCAGATGTTCAAATATTTGCTTGTGGTTTCTTTATATTTTTAATTGGCGCTGAGTGAATATGGAAAGCCAGGCATCTAGTAGTTTCTATATATATATATATGTAAGTGTGTGTGTGTGTGTGTGTGCGTAACTGTATCTGTATCTAACACGCATTTGCATGTAGAGCTGGTGCTAAGTCAATAGACCAACCCCGCCGCACCCCGCTAAGCCCAAGTTAACTGGGCCCGACTGATAGCCAGCCGCAGCTGACAGCGTTAAAGTTGACAGCACAGCTATCAGGCACACACACACCCGCACACCCGCACACACACACCATTGCATGCTAACAGTGAACTTGAAAAGGTTATTAAAAATTCAAGTGCGGTAGTTGGGTGCTAAGGTAAACAGACGACGGCGACAACTTTGTCAACTGCAACGTCGGCAGCGACTGCGGCAGTGGCAGAGTAGAGCAGAGTGTGAGAGAGAGTGAGAGAGAGAGAGAGAGAGGGAGAGAGCATAGCGCCAGTCGGTTACATACAAGCTGACCCATATTGTCACACTGTCGAGATCGTGGATTTTCCACAATCATGATTTATGCAGTGTTTACATATGTTGCCCGTCAACCGGCTGCCCAAACGCACAACACAAAACAATGCTCGACTGCAATATGCCCTGTATTTAGCGCAGTCAGAAGCTCTCTACCGACTACGAAAGCCTTAAGCACAGCTTTTAACACACATACAACCTTAAACATATACATACATTTTGACTGTTTTCTAGCTAGAAAACATCTTTGAAAGTTCTTAAATTAAAAAGCTTTTGGGTGAAATACATAAGAAATACATCCCAACTGTAATTTTACATGTCGGTACTGTTAATATAAGCCAAGCCTGTTAAGATAACAGCTGTTGAGCAATCGATTGTCTCAATAGATTCTTTATCCTTTTAGCATAAATGTAGGCAATACGAAATTATTTTCTACTTTTGATGTTTAAATTATAGTTTATAGAGCTGTAACTTTTGTTAATTTTGTATTGTTTATTTTATATAACTATTTACATAACTATTTCCCTCCGTATGAGCAAGATTTTGCAAATATCGGTTCAGAAAATGATCAATAAAAAGCTTAAATAATTTCTTTTTGATTAAGCAGAATAAGTGTTTAAAAACTTTAAAGATATAGTCATAATGATAGTTGAAAAAAAAAATAGAAGAAATTATCTCAAATTAACATAAAGCAGAAAATAAGTATAAAATTCTGTGTTCTTCAAACAAACAATGCATCAGAAATAGAACTAACAAAAAAGCAAGAGAGAAATGATAATAAATATAAATAAATAATGGGAATTGTTGTTGCTCAGCTCGACAGATGTTAGGGTATTTACAATGCGTTAAGCTCAATGGCAAACAGCAGGCAAAGTCGTTGTTGCCTTCACTTTTCTAAGAAGCGACAATTTACGAGCAATTGCGGTACTCGTAAAAATGATTTGCATTTTGCTGTGGCACAAAGCCGCATAGATACACACACTCACAGATGTATCTGTTAAGATATATACATACATATATACCATATAGATATGTATGTGTGTTTGTGTATACATTTAATTTTAACTGTGCAACTCGTTCTTAGTCAGCTAAAATGGCACTCAACTCAACTCTCTGAGTCTGAGTGCATATCATAATTATATTCAAATTAATTCTATTCTCATCGCAATTATGCAATGCCTCAGATTTGATTAATGTGCCAAACTGGACTCTAGGTCTGTGCACGTGTTCAGATCGGCCAATTAGCAAGCGACATACATATATATACAAATATATCAATATGCCGTGAATGATAATTGTTGCAAATATCATTTAAGTTGAGGCATTTACTTGACGCCCCTTCCCACAGCCTCCATAGCCACAAACCCACTGCGCACAATCCCAACGAGTGCGTCACGTGCCGTGAGATACGTGTCTGCTCCGGCGCAGACTGGACTCTATGTTGCGGCTTGGAGCAGATTTGTGCAGATTCTTTGCACTCTAATTGAAAGAAGACGTTCGTAAGTTGAATCGCGCCAACTGTCTTATAAATTAATTAGCAATTGAAAGATTCATTCACACTGCGTATACGTCATATTTGTGTCTATATGAATATATATGCTTAAATCCCGCTGCAAACGCAAAATAGAAGACCTTTATAAGCGTAGAAGAGTTTGTTAAGCACCTTATAAGAATCAATCAAAAGCTGATAAGAACTAGTAGTATAAGACGCAGCAAACATGCGCCCATTTGCATAAGGTTCACTTAGTATAAGAGTTGAGGATGCGCCAAAAGCCTTGCTCGCATGCCAAAAATAGACGATATATAGTATAACAGCTGGTGGCAGAGCGTAAAATCTGTCACAGTAAGCTAATATAAATATAAAAAAAAACCCGATTAGCATATTAATTGAGCGAAAAATTAAACATATTTAAAAGACTACAAAATGTGCCAAATTCACGTAAATAAAAGAAATTATAAGTGTCTAGTGCTGCTAAAATTAGTCTAAACTAATCTTAAAATTATAAACAAGAGCAAAAATAATGATTTTTTATTTCAAGTTCCCAAGTGTAATACTTTTTCTAGTATAAGACCTTAAATACGAATTTCGGGGGTGCATTATTGCTATTATAAGACAGTGTAGAAGAGCTTTGAATGCAAGCAAAACCTTGCGAAAAAAAACTAAAAATAAACAAAAGAAAAATAAGGGAAATGAAAGAACAAAAAAAAAACTAGCAGCAACAGCAGCAGCAGCAACAGCAGCCAGGGCGAGAACTGTTAACGAGTATAAGAGTGACATTTCGGCAGCAATTAACGAAAGCCAAATAAGCTGACACACTGTGAATAGGCAATGCAAAAAAAAAACAGCACATAGATGAGCTATAGAAATATAGATAAACAGCAATGTATGTACATATATATGTATATATATAGATGTGTATATAAGTATATAGGTACTTTTAGCTGCGCTTGAAGCGCTCGTGACGTCTGCTGACGGCGATGACAAAAGATGACGAAAAGCGAAGCCAAAATCGACAACGACGTCGGTTCATTTAAGCAAACAAATAAATAATTAATAAATTATAAAATGAAACAATAAAATGGCCAGTTGTTTGTCCATGTTGTTGTTGTTGTTGTACATATTGTTTTTGTTTCATGAGCATGTTATGGCTTGTTTGGGGAAGGGGGGGCTTCTGTTAAATGCGGCTACTGCTGCTGCTGCTGCTGCTGCTGCGGCTGATGCAGCGACTGCGGCTGCTTTTGTTTTCTCGTTTGTTTGCCGGGCTCTGCGTTAAACAATTGACGCAGGCTCTGACAGTGACACAGAAAATGCGGGAAGCGAGGGAGCGAGATGGGGCTATAGCGATTTACGATTTATCAATCGCGGCATGCAAATCGTTTTTCATTAACAGCAATTACTATTTAATTATTGCATTAAGACATGCTAAACGACAGCGGCGACGTCGCTGCCAATCCACCGAGACAGAGACCGAGACCCAGACCCAGACCAAGATCAAGGAGCACACACACACAGTCACAGCCGTTGAAGGAGGCGTGGCTGAATCGCAATTTCTAATGAAAGTTGAAAAGCGCCGCTCATGCGATTGGCTGAAATGTGTCAGTCCCACGCCCCACACCCCACGTCCCACTTCCTCGCCACCAACAGCAACAACAACAACAACAACAAGACAGGCAACAAACGTCAACAGCATCGAGCAAGTTTGAAGCAAGTTCGAAGCGGCAACGATGCTGCGCAGCCAGCGACCGCAACAGCAGCGGCGACGCAGCGTGCGCAGCACGCTCACCCACACATACCACGAATAGAGCCACAAAAAGCTTACGATTGCTATAAAGCTGCAGCTTCGGTTTAATAACTCCCTCTCTCTCTCCCATTGTGGCGCTCTCTCGGCGCCGGCGCAACGCAAACAGCTGCTGCCGCTGCTGCTGTTGCGACGCTGCGACGCCGACGTTGACGGCGTGTAAACAGGATCTGAGCGTATATTACGTAGCGGCTGGCTTTAAGCCAACATCATTACCAAGCCGAACGCCAACAACAGCTGCCGTCGCTCCACACACACGCTCCACGCTCCAAACACGCTCCATACGAACATCGAGCAACGATCTACGATAACGAGCAGCTGTTTTTGGGCCCGTTGTCAGTGCCAGAGTTATCTGGCCGCATCTCTGCCAAAACGCAAATTTCCAACGTAGCGGCGCAGCGCAGCTCCCCAGCCCCACAAGCACCCCCGCAGGGCAGCGACAAGTGCAAAAAAGTGAAGTGAACTCCACATACGAAAGCATCGTCGTCTGCTCTCTCGTGTCGCGTTCGTGTTGCGCTCGTGTCGCGTTCGTTTCTCTCTGTCGCGCGCTCGGCTTGCGCGCCGCTTCAAGTCCCATTGTAAATTACTTGCAAAGTAAAATTTAGTCTCGGCTTTTAATACCGTTTTAGTGCGTTTTCGAGTTGGTCGTGTTTTTTGTTACCAAAAAAAAAACCAAATAAAGAAAAACTTAATACAGAAAGGCTTAATTCTGCGGCTGTGACAATTCCAAAAAATATTAAAAAAAAAAAAAACACTTAAGTAAACTTTAATATCAGATAAACCTTTTTTTTTCGGTTTTCTTAAACATTCCAAAATAACAACAACAATTTAATTTTGCACGTCCTGCGCAATAATTATTGGCTGACTTTATAAGAGACTATTGTCAATAAAAATTACAAATCTTCTTCTTTTTTTTTTATAATTTGACATTTTGAAAATTAAACGGAAATGTAAACTACTCGCCCCCGCCAACTGAGCCTCGCTTCCTGTAAATTAAGAACAAGACAAATTTTTGCCAAAAAAAAAAATTTGAAAGCAACAAACATTACATAACACTTGACTGCAAGTACAAAAATACATATTTAACAGTATCGTAAATAATTAAAAGATATAATAAAATACAAAACGATAAACAACCATAAATAAAAAAACAAAAACAAAAACCATAAAGCCCAAAACAAATTCAAGACGGAAGTGTATTTTTTTTTCCCAAAGCCGCGCATCCTGTTTGAGCTTTTCGCGCACACACACACACACACACACGCACACGCACACTTTGAGACGCGTAACTGGCTGGCGCTCTCGCACACGTATAAGAGCTGTGGAAACGGTAAGTTGCGTGCTGTAATTGCCATTACATTTAAAATTTGATTTTGTTAAATGCTTAGCATAAATAGCACATAACCGAATGTAGGTTGGTATAAGAGAGCGCTTATAAGAGGCGGCAGCAAATGTAAATGCAAATTGTATGCTGCAGCTATTATAAGTTGGCATAACATAACTGAACTCAATGCTGAAAATGCAAGCAGTATAAGACTGCCGAGCAGTATAAGAGCGGCAGTCTTGAGCGTAAAATGCAAAATGCAAAAAGAAAAATGAAACCAAAGCACAAATAACAATAATAATAAACAAACATTGCAATGTGCAATATTGCACATAGTGTGTTTTAGTAACAGAAACCATAAATAACGCCGCGTCTCAACTAACTCAAAGTATATTATCAAACAGTTCTAATGAAAACAGAGAAACACACACACACACACACACACACACTCGCACACACACACACACACACACACACACACACACTCGCACACATGGGTGGCAGGTGCGGGGCACGGGCGGCGGCGACAGCACGCGCGCTGTGCAGTGAGTTCATAAACAAAAAACCCATTAAAAACAAAAAAAAAAAAAAAAAAGGAAAAAGTAAACCAACAACAAATGAAAATAAACCAAATATAAATAAATAAGTATACAACAAATAAATTGCATTGCCTAAGCGCATGCAAATTTTAAATGGCCAAAAAATAAATAAAAATAAAATAATGAAAGGAAATGTGTGCGACGCCCTTTAACTACACTACACTACAATTTCGAGCTGTTCGGCAGTCGCGTGTGTCGAGTCACCCCAAACCCAACCCCACCCCACACCACCCCACCCCACCTCAGCCCGTCCATGGCCAAAGAGTAATTGACAGCAGCAGCAGATTTGTGGGCAGCTGCCGCAGCTTTTTTTATTGTTTTCCAATTAACCATACCAGGGCCAAAGGGGAGGAGGCGGGGTCGCAGCCGCTGCTCAACGCTGGCTCGGATCCTATCGACAGCCCATTGCCCAAACGTGGCCATGTGACGCCCAATGGAGCAGCCGATAGTGCGAGTGCGAATGCGAATGTGAATTGCCAGTGCGAATGTATCTTATGGATACGTCCGCTGTTGATTTAGCTGTTGTCGTTGGCATGCGCGGCTGCATGAGCTGTCCGTCCGTCCGTCCGTCCGTCCGTCTGTCTGGTTATTTAAGCGCTCAACGCACATGCGCAGCTTTTCAATGCTCAGGCACAGGGCAGATGTGACCACACACACACACACACACACACACACACGCGCACACACACACAACTCCTCTTCAGCTTAGCCTAGGCTTAAACAGCTTAAACAACAACAAAAATCAGCATAGAAAACTTTCACTGCTCGCGACGTTCCAGTTTTTGTTTCAGTTTCAGTTTCAGTTTCAGTTTTCGATTTGCCTGAAGATGCGCCCAAAATGCGACACAAAACTCAAAGTCCAATAGATAGATAGATAAATTTACTTTTTTTTTTTGCTTTTCTTCCATTTTTTATCTGTGAAGTTTCGAGCGGATTTCCGCCGCTGTAAATTGTACACTTCCAAGACGATTTGCATAAATACATGCTGACGATAACAAATCACCTCAAAAAAAGAAAAAAAAAACAACAAAAAAAACACACGCAAAGTTCTAATTAAATGTTACAACTGCGAAAAAAACGAACTAAAACTAATTTGCATTTTTTGGAGAGCGACAAAAAGGTGAGAAAATTATTTCTACAATAATTGCGACAGTCGAGTCAAGTGCCTGCTTGAGTGGAAAATCAATGCACTTCCGCAAAATCGCCAAACACACACACACACACACACACACACACACACACACTCACACACACACACGCTCACACCTATGGCTTGTAGATACTCGTACGAAGATACAGAACGGCAGACAAACAAACAATTTGACGGGCGCGCAAACTTTTTAATTATTTATAGCAACTGCGACGCCAGCTGCGACAGCGACGCCGACTGCGACTGCGACGTCAATATCAGAATTTGCACTGCGCACTGCATAAAATAAAGTTAACATATATACACAAATATCTTTCAAGCTTAGCCCAAAGATAACTCTTGCCTAAAGATAACATAAAATTATCAAGCAAAAATTGAATATATATCTATAAATTAAAAGTTAAGTTTTGTAGAAACATATTTTGTGTCAATTTTGTTTGAACATTTAATTTATTTTCAATCAGTCTAAAAAGAATTTGTACAAAAAATGTATATAATGATTATCCTAGGGAAGGTCTAAACTTTAGTTCCTGGTCGTCCCCTTAGATATGTTTCAAAAGTCCTATAATATATAGAAATGAAATGCAAGCTTTTTGCTAAATAGTTTCTGTTGCAAAAAGTCGAAAACATTTTCCAATTAGATATTGTTTATTTAAATGCAATTTGCATGGGCTTGAAAAGGATTTTCTATATGATTTATATTTAGATCTTAGCCACAATTTATGGTTTGGCTCACTGTGAAATTATTTGGCAGCTGACAGTTTGAATTCAGCGAATGATCAATTTAACAGACAGTAAAAAAGGCAATTTTTTAATTTGTGTTCATTTGTTAATATCTTTAAAATAAATCACTGAGTATGATTGAAAACCATTTAAAACAAAAATAAATAGCAAACAAATTAAGAAGAAGAAGAAGAAGTACGCATATTGTAAATCAACATTGTTGTAAATCAGCTCTGTTGTATAACAGCTTTAAGCTCTGTTAAGCAGCTCTGTTGAGCAGCTCTGTTATTATGCAGAACTCTTCTCTGTTTAATATTTCAAAATGTTTTATATGCGCATTCGCCATTCAATTGACTTAAAAATATGCTTTGTTACTTAAGGCTATTTGCCTAGGGTATTTTTCAGTCTGGCTTTGCCTCTTGCCACATTTGCAATGAAAATAACATGCATTTATAATTTGTAGAATTCTTTGTTTTTACGAATTTTGTTTGGCAAAGTGCACTTTAATTAAAACATATAACTATGTGCAATACTGTATATTCTATCTGTTATTTATAATTGCATTTACATATTATTTTTTTTGCATATATGCATTTTGCATATTCCTGTCGCTGCATTCATTTGATTGTTGTTAAATGCACGACAAAACAGCTTTCGCCCTTTTTATTATTTTGTTTTTTTTTTTTTTTTTTTTTGCCTGCAATAAGCCTTGTGCTTGCTTGCTGTTTGTTTGCCTTTTGTTGTTATTAATTTTTTGAGCACATTTTGCGCAATTTCTTGACAACAACGTCGACGACTCCTTCGCACTGTTTGTGGCTGATGACGTGTGGTTGTTGTGGCACAATGTTGATAATAATTTTTTGTCTCTCTGTCTGATTGTTGTTGGGCTTGTTATCGCAGCGATCGTTTACACAATGCCGCCGCCGCCGCCAGTTGGCAGATTGACTTTATTACTCATACGCCATGTGCGCCTGCGTCTGCGCCTGCGCCTGCGCCTGAATCTGCGTACGCGTCCGCCTCTTTGGTACGGCAGGTGCCAAACAAGCGTACAAATATTTGAACATGCCCGTTAATATAATTTGCAAATAATTTATGCGTACTTGCAGCCAGGCAGGCAGGCAGACAGGCAGGCAGGCAGGCAGGCAAAACTGGAGCGGCTGTGCTTCTTTGCAGCTAGTTTACCCGCATGTTATCACTTCATTAGAAGTCAAATGTTGCCAATTGAGTTGACGAGATATGCCTTGAAAATCGGGCAACATCATTGAACAACATGAACGAACTTTAACAATAGACGTCGTGCATATCTTGAAAAAGAAATCAATGAAATCACATTATAAAGACGTCAGCCAGACGCTAATTAGCATGTCAAATAACCCAAAAATGGAAAGAAGAAAACAAAAACAACAACAACTATGAATAATAACAACAATTTGATGGCTAATCAGTCTGATAGGCTGACAAAAACCACAACTGAGACTTATATATACATATATATATGTATAGTAATATATGCAGATCAAGCAAATGCGAAAGGCTTTAGCCTTAAGTTGGCACACTCGACAATTTTCACTTAAGCACTCGAACGTGTCCAAAACATTTAACATTATCAGCTCAAATCGTACAAGAATATCGAAATGGTCAGGTAATTGCTATTTGGAGAACCCGTGCTAAACATGTTTAATTAGAAGTGTACACTCGAAGAAAAAACTTGGTGTTCAAATTTGAGAATTTCGATCAAATCGAACTTTAGCCAAAAACGTGCTACAGCACATCAAAAAACTTTTTGATAATTCTTAATCGTAGATTTAATAGCATTAACATTAAATCAAATTAATAAATCTTAATTCAAGAGTTCTGTAATAACAGAAAGTTCTGGAAGAACTTCAACAATATACACTATACACTTGAGGAAAACATGCAGCTTTATTACTATTTATTTTTTTAAGTTATCTCTGATTTTGACTGATATAGGTATTTCTATTATAGGTCTTTAACTGTTTCAATAGACAAAATGAAAAACAAGAATTAGAAAACATATTTTTAAAACATATTTCTGTATTGCATTTCAATAAATTTATATAATACTCAATAAGTTTTGTAATAGTTTTATGTAGACAACATTTAATTGTCATCTGCTTACAAAGTTTCTGTTAATTTCTCTGAGTGTACGCGTTTGGTAGCCAGACAACTTCTACAGCCCCTATCGGAATTGTTGAAATCGGCATACAAAATAAGAAATTCATAACATAAACAACATTTAAGCTTGATTTGGTTACAAAGTTTCTGTTAATTTCTCTGAGTGTACCTGCCTTGCTGCAAGCCAGACGAGTTCTAAAATGCCAATTGGACTTGTTGATTTGGGCTCCAAAAAGCTAATTGTTGTTTGGGCCAGCCAAAAGTACTCAGCAGCAGCTCTTTTGTTGACTAGTGTACACTAATATTGTGGCTGCAGCTGCGCTTGCCATTTCGGGACTCTCCAGTCCAGATTGCATAAGCGGCCTATTCGAAAAAATTCCAAAAAAATAAAACAAAAACAAATACAAAAGCAACATACAGAGCAGCCGTGATCGAAAACTTGTTTTTCATTTATTTTATTGTAATATTTATTTATATTTTTTTTCCTTTTCGTTTTGTTTTCTTCGTAAACGAAATTAACATTAAATGCGAACGCGAACGCGACCTTAGAATGGAATTCAAGGCGCTCGGAAAACCGCCGAACTTGGTAATTTTCCATAGCTGGCTGCAACTGGGAATCTTGGGAGCTTGTGAGTCTTTCAAAGGGTCACGGCTTTCACCTCAAAACAACAAGAACAACAACAGCAACAACAGCAACAACAACAGCAGCAACAGCAACTGTCTGAACCGGCAGCAATCATTATGACGCTGACAATGACTGTGATAATGATGTTGATGTTGATTTTGATGTTGCTGTTGATGATGTTTATGATAAGAGCTGCCCGCGTTTACGGCCAAACCTTTATTGTTATTTATAGCCAAATAATTGCCGCTGACGACGATAAGACGTCGCGAGGCCCTAGCCTCATGACTGTCCAAAGTTAGTGGCAACTGCCACGTTTACCCAGCTGATGAGGCTGGAGCCAGTCAGTCGAGGTGAGGCGTACCGAGGCGCAATATGAAGATCACTTTGCACCGGATTCTGTCTGATAAGGTTTCGCATTTCATAACAGCTACAGCAACAGATACTGCGCCTATTAGTCACACACTCGCAATATTCAGATATTTATTCATATGATAAGTAGAGTGTGAATGAATCTCAAGTCACGCAGATTATTAATCAAGTACTTCCCTTTCGAGCTAACTCGCAGTTTATTGATTCTAATTTGATTCATATGACGCTTTCAATTCAAAGCAGAACAAATGGAAATCAATATGTTTGTGTCAAGTTAACAGCGCTAGCTTAACATAGGCAGCTTAACATAAGCAGCTAGAGATAGATTGCTTGACATAGTCTGCTTAACATGGGCTACCTAACATTTGCATCTTGACATGGATCGTTTTACATAGGCAGCTTAACATAAGCAGCTTGACATAGACCCCTTAACATGGGCTACTTAACATTTGCAGATTGCCATAACCTCAATTAATAGCAAGTTGTCGAAATATTACCCATGGCATACATTCAAAATAGGTAATATTTTTATTATTATTATGGATTTTGATTTCTTTTTGCCATTTCAACTGGCAATCGAATTTTGAACTACGCATATCAGGCGTGGGCTAAATCAATTGGGCTTTTCCCCGAGCCAACACATAACGTGGCAATAGTTAGCACCTGTGCGGGGGTTGGTTGGGGGAGGGGGTGGGGCTGTGTCATTTGTTGGGTTAGCTCATTAGCATCATTTGGGCTTGACAGTCTTTACAAATGAGACGCGAATGAGAGGGCAGAAATATGAAAATACAACAAAAATAAATCAAATAAGACCAATATGAAACGTAGCGCAATTGAAATTGAAGCTTGAAGCGAACTGTGCGAAGCCTGACTGAACAAACACTTAATGAGCAGCAATAATAAACGACTTAAGAACTCGCTGTAACACAAAGGGAAAAAATGTGATTAATTTGCATTGAAAAGCAAAAAGGCGTAAGACGTAAAAAGCAACATTAAGCAGCTAAAAATGGCCAAATCCCGGATAGGCAATCGAGCAACAGGTGGCAACATGCATGACAAGGCAATTCCCAAGTGCCGCCTGAGCAAACATAAATACATTTGTGGTATATGTTATATGTTATATTTGCCGGGGCCAAGCCTTGTCCACATAAACATCACAGCCATCACAGCCGAGCACTTCTATCGGAGCAGCTTAATCCAATAAGATTCTAAATGCCAACTGCGCAAACAAAACCAACCAGAGACAAAGCACTTTTTGGCCATCCCGAGACTCAAATAAACCTTGGAACTCGAGCTAATCGACGGATGAGCGAAAAGCCAAGACCAAGTACAGCACAGAACTTAAATATGACAGCAGAAATATAATAAACATTAAATATAAAAAAAAAACACACACACAAACTGGGCTAAGCAAAGAAAACGGAGGCTAAAATAAAAATTATAGAACTGCTTGTCGCAGTTTTTTCCGTCAACTTTAAAGCTCTCTCGCACGCATTTCACATAAATAATATGCTATATAAGCAATTATTCTTACGATTGTTGTTTTTTAAACGATCATAAAAAAAAAAAAACAAAGCAAAAGCAAACAAATAATATAATAAAAAACACAAAAACACAAAAACAAACAGGCAAATAAGTTAACTCTGTCCGTCAAAAGCGGAAGCTATTATAAGTGATAAAAAAAAAACAACCAAGTACTAACTAACATCAGCAGGTAAATAATAAAAATAATAATATTAAAAATTACAAAAAAACAAAAAATAAAAAAAAACAAATTGATTCACATCGAATGCGTAGCACACAAGTCACAAACTCAAATAAATTGGAATTGAAATTGGAATTGAAATTGAAATTGAAGCTCAATGCAATGTTTTGTGTTTGTTTAGAACTTTGTGGAGTTTTGTTAATATTATTATTATTATTGTTGTTGTAGCTGTTGTTGTTGTTGTTGTTGTTGTTGATGTTGCTGCTGTTGCCACTAATTGCATTCTAATCGGCGACGAAGGTCTCGGTCTCGGTCTCGGCCGCGATGGCGGTCGCAGTCGCCGTCTGGCAACAGTACAAAAACACAAACACAGACAAGTGCTGAGAGAAAAAACAAAAAAATAGATAGATAGATAGATAGATAGATAGAGATACAGTCAGACAGTCAGTTAGGTGGACGGACGGGCTAGATAGACTAGAATACTAAAAACTGCAACAAAAACAAAATTCATTCGTTTAGTTTGCGCTGTGGAAAGCAGTTGGCCAAGACGCATCTCAGCCGCAACTCAGCAAACGGTGACTGACCACAGCGAGCGGCCACACGGTGCGTATGTGTGATGTGTGCAAATAACATACATACATATATATACATATATATACATATATATACATATAGATATATACATATGCAGTTATGTATTTATGTATTTATGTATATGGTGGAGGTTTGTGGCATGTGCGATCGTTGTTTTTAACATTTCTCCTTTCTCCCACATTCACCTCTGCTGCCTCTTACCTGTTGTTGCTTGTCTCTTTTCCTTGTCATGTTTGTTGCCATTGCATTTGCCTCGACGGCCCACGGAGCGTATGCGCAATGCACTTGCCCTAGAATACTTATGTTTACAAAACGGCGCTCTGTCCTCTCGCCTGGCTGTTGGCCAACGAATCGAGTATTTATTTTGATGCCTTGTTGATAAAAATCATTGGGATCGCCACATACTTACGACCGCGGTATATATATATATATAATTATTTGACTTGAGAATTGAACTAGACACAATTTTAACAGTTTCTTTCACAAGTGTAGTAAATTCAGCAGCAAGTTCAAATACAATTTTCAAACTGGGTAATATCAAGAACAAAATAATATATAAATCATGCAACAAAACATTTTCAAATCAAAAAAACAAACTTGGCTCAAACACAAATTAAACCAAAATTCCAACAAGGCGTTTATTGAACAACAACAACTGCAAAAACAATTCATTAAAAGAGATATGTATAAATATATAAATGAATGTATATTGTAGATGTAAATTTGTTGCTGCTGTTGTTGATTTTGTTTAATTATTAACATTAATTTGCAGTTGGCATCAGTTTGTAGTTAATTATTAGGCTCTTGGCCCATTGACTGTAAATGTGACAATTTGAGAGCCACAAATACATTTTGGCCAATGGCCATCGCCAGCTCGGGGGTGTACACTAGCCAGCACAAAAACCAAACAAACAAACAAACAGCAATAAGAAAAATGAAAAAAACTCTAATAATAGTTAATCTACACAGATAGCCATTAAAATTGGTGTGCTGAGAATTGGGATCTGAGCCATTTGCATTGTGCTAACAAATTGAAAAAAAAAGAAAAACATGTCACACACAAAAAAAAATAAAAATGGGAAAACTAAAACAACAATCTGTGGGCGAAAATTACAGAAAAATTAACACGCAACTGTGCACACAATAATCGTATTAATAACAATGATTTTTTTAATATACAATATATGTATGTGTATACATATATATTTATTATAATCACACACATGCACATACATATGTAACGCCAGTAAATACATGCATGCATGTCTGTGTGTGTGTATGTATGTGCATGCTATGCGAACAGCTCGGCTTTTCCAGAGCCAAACGCCAAACGCCAAACGTATGTTGTGATTTCCGTCCTCCGTTCTTTGTGTCCAACGAAAAGTGCTTCGAGTGCTTCGCGTGACTTTAGAGCCATAAACTATGTGTGCGTGTGCGTGTGTGTGTGTGTGTGTGTGTGAGAGAGTGTGTACTTTGTGCTATTATATAGCACCATTGTAATCCCTGGCCATATATTGAATGTTGGCATTTATGGCCGTTAGAAAAAGCAAAATCACAGCTTAATCAAATTTAAATTGATTGATTTGCCCGCTATAAAGATTAGCTGGGAGTCAACTGTAAATCGCTCGCTTCTTATCAATGCCAAAACTTGCCTAACTACTCAACGATAAGGCAAAAGAGTTAAATAAATAATTGCTACAATTTATGATTAACATTCAATTCTAGCCGCAAGCTGACAAAAGTTTAGAGTCGACAAATCTTAGCTTCTTTTTCAGCTTTACAGCACATGATAAATCGCAAATAAATTGTACAGATTTCTGTTATTCACAAAAACTAAGAACATTTTTCTTGATAATTATTCAAGAACTCAGAAATATCTTTAAACAAAAATCTATACAAATGTCTGCAACTTTGTAAGCAACTGCTTCGATTGTATAATCAGCGATTTAATATAGGAAAAACAAAACCAAAGAAGGGCAAAATGAACAAATTACGTATACGTAATTTAAGCGATTCATTGATTGCAGTCAGTTGTGATATTTGCTTTTTAGTTTCTTGTGTCTTTTCTTGCCGCTGTCATTTTAATTAAAAATTCAATACGAAATATTTGCCAGCAAATGACAACAATAACAACAAATACGAATTTCAAGTAGCGCGCCTAATGAAATGAAATCAGCAGCTAAAAATGTTGTCTAAATATAGTCAAATAATAACCTGGACATAAAACCAGTACCCAAGTCCCCTTCACACACACACACACACACACACACACACACACACACACACGCACACACACAAGAAGGCGACATTCACGTGACTAGCAAAAAAAGAAAAAGAAAAAGAACTTAAAAGAGCGGCACTTGGCATAGAGATTTATTAAAATTGATTAGGGCCCAAATTGTTGCTAAAGCAGTTGTTGATAGAAACTCCAAGGAATTGCGAATATAAGTATGAATAAAATATATATTAATAGATATCTCCATAGAACAGCCAAAATACCATTTCCAGTGCAGGCAACAATATGCGAATATGCGAATATGCGTATATGCGTATATTCCCTGGCCATTTAACAGCTGCGCTCGTAATGCCCTCTGAATGGAGAAGCGCTATTTTTAGATGAGCACTTACAGTTAATACTCGCACACGACTGAACAATATCAAAAAAAAAAAAGGTAAAGAAAATAAAACGTTGGGGGTTCAAGTTCACATCCCTAGCTGCGAACGAGTCTGTGTGTGACTCAACGTTTATGGGACTGGGTCGATGCGCTTCATTAGTAAGTCAATCTTTAGTTGATTACAGCAATTATTTGATTAATGGTGCTAATCGTCACATATAATACACAATATATTTTATAATTATGACACTTGATGCCGTTTCCGATAACTGAATAATTAGAAATCTGCTATAGAAGAAAATTGAGGAAAAATGCAAGCGTTTATTAACACTTTTTTAGCTATCAGCCTAATTTTGTTTTAAGTGTTGTGGGATAATAATATCACACTTTCATATGCTAAGCCATATGTAAAGTGGTATGTAAAGGATTATGCTAGGCATTATGTTAGGCATTGTGTTAAGCATTCTGTTAGGCATTATGCTAATCATGATGTTTAGCATTATGTTAGGCATTATGTTAAGCAAATTGTAAAGCATTATGTTAGGCATAATGTTAAGCACCAGTTATGAGAAGAATCAGTCAGTCAATTAGCTTATATAGATCAGAGATTAGAGATTGTAGTCTAATATCCGGAAATACATATAGTTCACTTTACACATGCTGCTGAGAGGATAGGGAAAAACTCGATGTGTGATTGTTGTACTTGATATTTTGTTTTAATGAACCTCTTCAGTTTGTTTGCTTATCAATAAGTTTCGCTTAGCCTTCGACTGGGCAATGTAATGATAAAGCTGTCAGTCGAATCAGACATTGACTCTTCTAATAGGACATTAGCTAAATATTACGTATACGCGATATTTCAAGGATTTTCCATTTGCGAGCTGATACGCTACGCAAAGTGTTGCCAGACAGTGTTAACATAGATGCAAGGCTTACTGTTAACATGGCTGTTATTCGTTTCGCAACACTGCAAACTGTAGAATTTAAGTGTCTATAATTTATTATAACTGGGTCATCTTCTCTTCTTAACAATCGAACAATATCTGACTGCTTTAGAGCTGCATGAGCTCAGCTTTTAATCTTAGCTCTTCAGGGTTGTTGCCCTTTTCCACTTGAAGGCGGCAACACTCTTTGGAGCCCCAACTTGGCAACACTTGAAGCTGAAGAACAGCCCATACACATGTCAAGTGCGCTACCCTTCAACTTCTCAGCTCTCATTTTATTGACACAAATGTGCGTTTATTTAATGATCGACTCAAAAATTTAAGTTTGCATATTGCTTTTGTTGGTTTTTTGTTTTTGTTTTTCCGTTTTTCTGTTTTTCTGTTTCACTCGTTAATGAGCAATGAGTGTTGGGCAACAACAACCCTGCAGGGTTGCCACCACCTGCCAGTAAACAGCAATTATTCTTCATTAAGGAAGGGTTTATTTTGCATAGTGCGATTAGTCAGACTGAGTTAAGGCAATTAACGCGAAATGGAAACCGAAATGAAAAATCGTATCACTTGACAAAAAAAATCACAAGCCCAAGCAATTGATTGTGCGCCGCTTCCAAATAAATTGGCCCAATCACCAGTTAATCATAATATTTATGATCTGCGACAAATCACAGCACATAATCACGCGCTAATAACTGGCCACGGGGGCGATAGCTGCGATAAGGCCTCACACCCTGCCGCTAGATGAGCTGTTTACGCTTTCAACTTTACTGCCAAGTGCTAACCATATGGGTAATTTTCTTACCCACACCTACGTATGCCATACATACTTATAGATATATATATATGTATATGTGTATATATATTTTTTAGTTTGGTCTCAGATTTGTTTATGGGCTCGCAGCGCGCTTGTGCTTATTAATTAGAATTTATGCCTGTCAATTGCGCGAAGCGGCCAGTGACAATAAATAGCTATTAGATACTTGGTTCTTGACGACGGCTGACAATCTTATCGGTACATGGAACCACCGAATGCCTGACTAGCTAAACTTTAAACCAGCCGCCTAACAAGCATACATACACTCAAAAAAAAAACCCCCCTCTCTCATCAAATGCTCCAGATCGATAAATAACTATCTGTCTCCATATACTTTAGCTTGGTAGAAGTCAAGCTCAGTTTTAATGAGGAACCCTAACAAAGGGGCCCATTTGAGACTGAAGTTTCGTCTTAGCCATAGATTGGTTGGCTCTTTGTAACGATGAGAATAATTTGTAACAAGAACAGAAAAAATAAGACTAACATTATGCAATCGACATTTTTGATAGATTTGGGAACTCCAAAAATTAACTTGAACTAAAAGCATTTTATGTAGACCAGATTTTTATATTAAGAAAATGCTCAAAATTTTGTTTGTTGGCTTTTTGAACATTCGTTAAACTCAATATTGCAATATTTCAAAAAGATTTACAGAAGCTGAAAGCCAATGAAAATACCTTATTTATATATGTATACCTAAGTCCATTTCACATTGTCAATAGTCTAGAATATATTCCATTTTCTATACGAACAAATTTCAGGCGAAACCCAAAAAAATTGTAAAAAATCTCAGATCTAAAACGCGATAAAAACTGCTGCAAGCTCTAAATAGTAATTATAAATGGAATAATAATAATAACAATATTAAGAATAATAACATTTATAAAGTAAAGTAATTTTTTCGAGTGTAAGGGCCGGCACACGCCCAGAGCGGTTATTTCGAGTACGGAGTGACGAGAGAGTTTCCGATTATTCTAGAGTCCCCGTCTAGAGATATTTCAAAAGCGCCGCCTTGCCGCGTGTTCGCCTTTTTGGTAGCTCCTCGATGCTCTTCCTATACGTGTAATCTTTTGAGTGGCTTCTGGCCAGCAAATTGGCAAGCGAATCAGGGCCGAGCAGGTCGGTCATGCCGTACCCCGCACCCGCACTGATTATTTACTGTTAACTGTTCATATACACACTTCCAGCTAACGATAGATAGATAACCTTGTCCGTTTAACTCTTGGCGCGCTCTTGGACCCGTCCGTCTACGCTTATGCCAGCAACAACAACTGCAGCAGCAGCGGCAGCGGAGGCAGCGGAGGCAGCAGCGCTGACTGCGACGCCCGCCACTAATCACTCCAATTAGCTAGAAAGTGTTTTTTGTTTAAAATTCGCACGTTGTCGCCGTTTCTTGGCATTGTATTGTGAGGCAGGCAGCCAGTCAGACACTTGGCCAGCGGAGCGTCAGAGCCAGAAACCCAAAACGCCGAACAGGAACAGCACCCAAGGAGCTAACCTTTCCATAACCATTTGCGGCATTGTTTTTTCTGTGATTGTGTGAGTGCCCCTAGCTGACTATAGCCGTACAAGTGTCGAATCGAATAAATATGAAAAGTTATGCAAAGTAGCAAAAGTAAGAAACTTTGGGAGGCTGCGGCTAAAAGACTTTTAAACGTTGCGCGCCAAATTCAAACATCCGAACCAGCTAGATCGCAAATGCCCCAAAGAAAACAAACAACAAAATACGAAATCAAAAAAACAAAAAAAATCAAAACTGAAAAAGTACCAAAAAAAAAAAAAAAACAACATTAAATAAATGTACGTTAAAGAGCCAAAGCAGAAACTAAACAAAGCGCACGACAAATTTGAATGCATGGCAAACACGTTGCCAGCCAAAAAAAAAAATAATAAATAAATACAAAACTTAGCCGAATTCTGGTTGCCCTTACAATCGCATATAATCGCATATTGCATTGCTGTGATTCAAGTGAAGAAGTGTCTCATTTTGAAAAGTTGCTTGTTTTCTGAACAAATTTAGCTCAAATAATTCATAATTTTTAGTAAAAATCAAAAGTGAACGATTTACAAAAATTAAATCATACGCAAAGTATTAAAAGACAGCATTTTTTTTATTTATAAAAGTTTATTCAATTTTTGAATTTATTTAAACAAATTAATTTTTACATATATTTCATTTCGAAATGCAATCAAATTTGACTTTATATAACAAAATTATTTAATATTTTCCAAATATCCTTTTTGATTTCAACTATAAATATTGATAAGATGTTCATAATTAAATCTAGAAAAATATCAAGCTTTACCTTAACATATCCTCTATAAAACAAGCAAGAGGTTCTAGTCGGGAGCTCCCGACTAGGGGATACCCTGTACCCTCATATTCCAACACCAAATGCAGTTCGCGCTAATAGATAGAGAATAGCGGGGAGGTGGCGATAGGCATAAAATGAAAGATACTTGATATATATATATACTTTTCTAGAAGCTACATGTCAAGTTTGGTGGCTCTAGCTCTTATTATTTACAAAAATTGCTTAAAAAACAGGATTTCGATATACATTTTTATCGATTACTTGGAAACGGGCAAGTTATCGTTTATCGGAAACAAACTCGATCTGCACGGGCACCTGGAGGACCTAGCTCTTATAGGTTCTGAGATCCTTGCGTTCATACATACGGACGGACGGACAGACGAAAGGACGTACGGACGGACGTACGGACAGACAGGCGGACATGGCTAGATCGACTCGGCTATTGATGCTGATCAAGAATATATATGCTTTATGGGGTCGGAGATGCTTCCTTCTGCCTGTTACATACATTTGCACTTTGCACAAATACAATATACCCTTTTTACCCATTTTCAATGGGTGCAGGGTATAAAAAGTACACTCTCCAACTCTGGCTCAGGCATTGTATAATTTATGCAGCGATAGAGCATTTGGGTTGTGTGCACAACTTGGCTTGGAGATGTAACCTGCTGCCTCAGTCCATTATCGCCGAAGGGGGTTTTTTTTATTTTGACTGTCAGTATTTTTGAAAGGCCGGCTAAAGCGCGTCCGTTCGCCAAGCTGGCAGCTATTGTAAAGGGCCTCGCTTTGGCAGTGAACAAACCAAATGAAAAAAAAAAAACACTTTTGCTTTTTCAACGCTCTTTCTGCTATTTTACTATATTTATTTTGTTGTTGTTGTTTTTTTATTCATTTATTTATCTATTTCGTATTTTGCTGTACATTTATTTGTGGCACATGCCAAAACATGGCCACTTAAGGCCCAATCTGTATTGTGTGTGCACACGAATAATGCAGATTACACACACACACACACACGCACACACACACATGCCTTATGCTGTGCTGTTCGATGTTTTCTGTCTCTTTGAATATTTTTCAAATTTTTGCATATTTTGTTGTTGTTGTTGTTGTTTGTTGTTTTCTATTTTTCATTCAGTTTCGTGTAATTGGGCAATGTGAATGCGCGCGCGCTCGCAAATGGCCAAAAAGCCAAATTGTAAAGTGGCATATTTTATGCAAAAAACAACAACAAAAACAACAACAACAACAACAGCAACAATCGAAGCAAATGCAAAAGTGTAGCAATCCAAGCGGGCAGCTCAAAAATAATTTAAGATACATCGCAAACTTAGAATAATAATTCATTTAATAAAGTTGCCGTTATTGTGGTCTGTGTGTGCGTGTGTGTGTGTGTGTGTGTGTGTCGGGCGCGTGTCTTACCAAAAAAAGAAAAAAGAACAGCATCATAAAAAATATAAATAATAATAATAATTAAAACATTGCCCCACACGCAGCAGCTATAATAAAAAGCAACAACAACAACAAAATATAATAATTAAAACTTTTAAGAAATCAAACACAAATGAAGAAAATGGCCCATAATTGTCCCATTTTTGGCAGCGGCTCAATTAAATTGTTTTATACACACACACACACACACACACACACACACACACACACACACACACACACACACACACACACACACATGCACACATACACACAGGCATACAGACGACAGTTGCTTTTGCAATACAAATTCCCTGCTTAGCCCATTGTGCTATTCACTGTATAATTAGTTAACAGAAAACTGCACCGCGATCTACGATCTAAAACAAAAAAAACCCCCAAAGAGCGGCAGCCACAAAAACCGCAATTAAATATCAGAAATAATAATAATATCAATCCCTCAGCACATATAGTATAAGAGGCTATCCCAATAGGCCAAGACACGTGCGCCGCGGGCACATACCAAAACGCATAGCAAAAACAAGCAAGAGGTTGTAGTCGGGAGCTCCCGACTAGGGGATACCCTGAATCCTCTTCTTCCAACACCTAATGCAGATATATATACTATTCTAGAAGCTAGATGTCAAGTTTTCTGACTCTAGCTCTTATTATTTACCAAAATTGCTTAAAAAACAGGATTTCGATATACATTTTTATCGATTACTTGGAAACGGGGCAAGTTATCGATTATCGGAAACAAACTCGATCTGCGCAGGCACTAGGAGCAGCTACATCTCAAATTTCAGTCTCTAGTCTCTAGCTGATCAAGAACATATACACTTTATGGGGTCGGAGATGCTTCCTTCTGCCTGTTACATACATTTGCACTTTGCCCAAATACATTATACCCTTTTTACCCATTTTAAATGGGTTCAGGGTATAAAAAGGTAAAAAGTCGCTAAAGCACGGCTGGCAGATACCCTGTAATCATTTCATTCATTTGGTATCAACATACCAAAGACCAGGGCTCTAACTCCTAAAAAAAACAAAAAGAAGAGATTTATTGCAAGTAAGCCAATAGTTAATTTAACTATTTTAATCTTTATGGAAACTTACATACCTAACTTGGTGACTGTAGCTTATATAATCTCTTAATCCAAGGATTTTGAGGAGCTTCTTTTAAAATCGATATTTATCGATATTAATCGACGGGTATGGTAGACTTATACCACAAATTTCACTAGCTCTCATAGTTGATAAGACTACCCCGAATAGACACACAAATAGAGTGGCAAAAGGGTCGGTGAGGCTTTCTTCTACCTGGTACGCACATTTCCACACAGCCAAATAGCATTTATTACCAATTTGTGGTAGGCATAGCTTGTGAGACCTTCAAATATTTTGCCAGTTCCCCCCATTGGAAGTGACGTCAGCAACATGATGAGCATCATCATTATTGTTATTATAATCATCGGCAGTAGCTGTTGTTGTTTTTATTATTATTATTTTTATTTTTTGTTTGTTACTGTCGGCAGTAGCAAGTTCTTTTTTGAAGCATGCATTATTATTAATAGCCAGTTTTTCATTATTATTATATACGTTATTTTCGCACGCTGTTTAAAACGCGCACAAAACGCGCACTTCTCGTCCCAGGCCGAAATCCGTGTCCGTTTATTGCGCCGCAAAACTCCAAATTGTTAGTTTACCTAACTTGGCCTATAAACATTAAGCACATGCTCGCAACTGATTCGCAATTCGAGACCGTTAAATGCATGTTAAAAAAACAAACAAACAAGCAAACGAGAAGAGAAAAACAAACCCCAGCCTATCCCTAACTCCTTGGAATTGGTAATTGAATCCCGCGGGAGCACATGCCGTATAATAATTTTTAATAGTTATACCTATTCCACAGCTAGCTAACAGCCCATAAGTACTTGAGCCATCGGGCCCGGAATCACGGTGTGCAATTTGAGCACATATTTTTTCTGTAACCATCATTACAGACACAGCTAAGTTGACATTTACAATCAGCATACTATCCAGATTTAAGTACAGTTCACACGGTACCCAAATTTATAACTAACATTTCTATTGAGTGGCTGCAAGATGACTATTACTTAGCGAGTATCTCATGCCCTCTAGAAAATCATATAATACGCTATATATACATATATAATATATATTTATTTGCTAGCCAGATAGCTGGGCACGTGTGAACTGAGCTTAACATTTACAGTGACTTTTACAGCATGCAATGTCACATGATGTTAAAGAGAGTTAACATTAAGTTAGGATGTTAAATGTCACATTTGCTCGTAACTCTCTCTTTCTCTCTCTCTCTCTCAATCTCGCTCTTTGTGTCTCGCTCTTTTTGTGTGTCTTTCATCCTAATCAAAACTGAAAAACTGGAAAACACAGAAAAACCTGAATACTTTCGTATACACATATATACACTACCTAAAGCACAAATTTACCCGTATCCAATTTACAATCCAAGTCCCAGACACACACGCACACACACGCACACTCACGACTCGCGAGACTCCTCATTGGACCCAAAAAGATCGCTGATTCTATGAGTCTATGTCGCTCTTCCTCTTCTTTAGCGTCTACTTTTACGTTTTTAGCATACATAAATATTAATTTTTCGTTAACAAATTATGAAGCAGCGCCGCGCCTCATCTTATTTAAAGCCATAACTTTGGTCATTTTTATGTTAATTTTGGCAGTTTTTTTTTTTAAATTTTTTGATTTGGCTTAAAGAATATCTATGCCACATTTTTGCCGTCTGCTATGTAGTACATACGTGCCATAAAAGTCGAGTGTTTGGCCAATTTCTCGCTAGCTCGTTTCTTATCGCTTCATTGAAGCGACAACCAAAGTTGCTTTATGCTGTTGTGTCTGTGAATAATTGTGTATGCGGAGTACTAATATGCAATTAATTGATGTGTACCTGCCCACCTGTCCAGCTGGCCAAGCGTCTCTGCCTGTCTACCTGTGTATAACGACAAGCAGGAAACATGAACTTGAACTTGCCGCGGCCAGCATTTAATTACAGCAATACAAAACAATGGCAAAATGCTAGCCAGATGATGGGAATATACGCACCTACATACATTTGAGCACTCGAAAAACTAACTATTCATATCCATTTATTGTCGTACTACAATAGAGTTTCATATGCATCATGTATGCAAATAATTGATTCTAATTAGCGGTCCTCCATGGTCACTTGGTTCCTGGTTGAAAGCATTAGCGAACTCACTAATTAAAGTCGTTGTGCAAATTATATACATATGTTCTCGTTCACAGATGTAATATGCAAGATTTCCCCCAACAATGGGAATGCTTTCTAGAATAGCTTGGTGTTAATTGTACAATATGATATGAAATGTGACATTCAAATGTGTGTAAATATCGAAGCCCAGGAATATACTTCGAAAAATGCGGGAAAGGGTATTCAAAAATTAAAGCATTCTGGGTCTGTGCATACCCTACTAGAGTCTGCCACATTTTGGGTCTCTAGTGTCAATATATGCTTAACGATTTCAATTTCGATATTTATCGAGCATAAGTTATCGATGATGATTATCCCAAGTTTAGTTGCTTCCTTAAACATTAGCCACATACACAAAATTACAGTAAATTCTAGCTATCAGGTATACTCATTATCATAACACGAGCTTGAATGGAAGTTGTATTGAATTCTGTTTCAGGTTCGATTATAATGCAAATAAATAAATAACTAAATACTATTTTAAGTTAATCAAAACTAATTTATAAAGTGACGCTTGCTGATTGAATCTGATATCATATGAAAAGTAAAACCGAAAACTAAATGAAATATAATATACAAATGTTACACACACACACACACAGAGACAGTTGTTCGTCACAGTTGACGGAAATTAGTCTGTCTATCATATTGCGGGGAACATCAGATCGAAACCAAAACCAAAGCCAAAAGCAAAACCAAAGCCGAACCCAAACCCAAACCAATTCAATCCCATCAAATTAAATCATTTGTCTACGAAAATTCCGACAATTATGGCCACAATTTCAATAACGAAAATCTACTACCCACCGTCTCGTTTCTGTTGCTGTTGATGTTAATAATAAAGCCTAATATTATTATTGTTATTGTTATTGTCATTGTTCTGCTTATAGTATAACACATGCCATGGCGCACTTATTTCCTATAATGTAAATATATATATAGTGTACATACATCCAACCATATATAAATATATATATATACATATATGTATATATATATGTAGTCTGAGTTCAACTCAAGCCTGGGCTATTATTGCCCATCTCAATGCTGGCTGTAATAAGTTTTCAATTTGAATAATGATCGTACTATATATAATATATATATTTACCACACGTGATATTTCATGCCCGTTTTGTTTGGCTTTGACTGGCAAATTGTTTTAAAATTATCTAATGGATTCTATTCAACATCTTTTTCTCTCATTCTTCTCATTACAGCAAACATTGAACTCGCCTAATTAATAACAATAAAAACGGGCAACTCTTACACCCAACCACCCACCAAATAAAAGAGCAACACACAGCACAGAAAAGACCAGCAAAATGACTGGTTTCACCAACGCCGGCTTTGAGAATGATGAGCCCGTCAAGGTGAGTGTTAATAACTGAGCTAACAAGCTGGGCAATTGGGTATCGAGTAGAATCGGGGCTTTAGGCAGAGCTATAGCTGGGATGAATAGTGAATAGTGAGTACTGAATAGTGAATAGTGAATATTATGAATATACAATTGTACCAAGTACGTCTGCAAAGCTGGCTCTGTAACTGAACCGGTTCAAGCACGAAATTCCAACTCATTATTTACAAGGAGCCAAACCTCAAGCAAATCCGAGCCAAGAACCGAGCCAGTCTTAACTTAACACTAGCTAGTATATGAACCTGACTTCAGGTTCAGGTTCATGAACGAAATTTCAAGACAGCAAGGAACCGCCCAGCTGGTAAAAAACTTTGTGACAAAAGTCAATGTACGCCTAAAATATACAAACTGAAAGAAGAACAAGCGTGAATCAGAGTTTAGCTGGAAAACCTTTCGAATTAGATAGAACGAGAAGTCGTTTATCGATTCGATCGCATGCATTTCTTGACCTATTGATTTCAGTTAGTTGACGGAGTTACGAGTTTTTACAGACATACATATGTATAAACACATAGGCATCGATTGCACGGCAATTGTTGAGCTCTGATCAAAACGAGTTTACAATTCAATCCTATTCATATTTATTTGGAATGTATTTGTGTTAAGAAATCAAGTTTTATGTTTGTCGGACTGGTTCGCATAGAACAGCGGAATAAAAGTAAAGCCAATAAAAATTCCTTGATGGAATACATGTAATAATTGTTGAATTCATTCATGCGCATAACGTTAAGCCCAATTGATTAAGTATGATGTCTATAAGGCTGGCTACGACGATATTACACTTATTGACAGGCCAATCCGGCTAATGACTGTGTTTGCCTTCGCCAAGAAATCATGTTTTAAATTGACACGCGTCACATTATTTATGATGTGCCCCCAAAAACAAAAAAAAACAAAAAACAACAACAAAAATGAAAAGAGATATTATAAAGAAGGAAGTATTTAAAAGCAGCTCACCTCTCACATGCTGATATGCATTTACTTTTGAATGTATATTTGTATATATACATTTTTATATATATTTGATGATCACGGGATGTTGGTGATTATGAATGATGATGTTGCTTGCTAATAGGCGGGCGGGCGGGCGTGCGGGGGGTGCGCTGTAAAGTAAAGTGAACACTCCTAAAAAAAACACATAAAATAAATTTCACCTCAAGAAACAGAAACAGAGACAACGACAAAGCCCACGCTAAACAAGCCAAGCCAAAAAGAAATGTGACAGCAGAAAGCGCTTTAAAGCCAAAGACAAACACGAATACACGAATACAAATACGAGTACGAATACTCGATAACTACAAGCCCATGCGTATATGTATATGTATACGTACGCTATGTATCGCATAATGCCGCAAGTTATAAATGAGCCTGTCCTAATTGAAACCGAGCCACAATCGCGTGGACTTGAATTGTGTTTCTGCAAATTGCAATTGGATATACATATGTATGTATATGTGCATATATATGTATATATATCTATGTGTGGTTATCATAAGTGGTTTTTGCTGGCAAACATAAATATTGGTCATTTATAATGTGTCTTGTAAACCACCCATCGGCCCATTGGCACAGCATCCAAAGTGCTCATAGCCAGTTCCAAGTGCCGGGCACAAAGAATTCTCAATGGTAAACCCGTTTTTGTTGTTGTTGTTGTTGTTGTTGTTGCTGTTGGCTGTGCACAGCCACATTGAGAAACCAGAGAATCAGGCAGCAAATAACCCAAAACTCAATAACAAATACAAATTTATGTAAAGTCAAGAGACATGTAAAAATATGGCGAGAGAAGACGGCGCAGCGACCAAACAAACACACAGACGGACAGACAGACAGACAGACAGACACGACAGACGGAGAGACGCAGCGACGAATCGACGGACAAGCTGAAAGCCAAAAAGCAAATACGAAACGTGCCGAGTTTAAAAATAAAACACCGCAAATCTCGTGCGCCGTTGCGCCGCTCTACGCGCTTCTCACTGTGACAAGGCGCTCTGGCGATTGCTAGTGTGCCCCTCACCTGGCTGCCCCCACCCCATCGCCAGCCATCGCACTCAATGTAACTGGTTTGCTGCTGCTGCGGCTGCTGCTGCTGCTGGCTGCGAGATATTCCGTGCTCTCTTATCGTATGGTATTTTATGCATGTTTCGCACTTGCCACATGATTATTATTATTGTTGCATTCGCGGATTTGGATTTGGATTTCGAATTGGATTTGCTTTATTTTAATTATTGTTATTATTTTATACAACATGCAATCATGTCTGTCTCTCTCTCTGTGTGTGTGTGTGTGTGTAGACATGGCCGTTTTCTTGGCAAATTGGCCGCAGCGCCACCTGCCGTCAGTTACAGACATCAGCTGTTTTTTTTTGAGCGCACAGAAACGAAGGCGAGGATCAAGCGGTGAGCGTAGACAACAACATTTACAGTTACAGCCAGTTGCTTGTCGACCAGTTTTTATTTTTAACATAGTATTCATATTTTTAGTTTTGTTGTTGTATTTTTTCTACAAACACTGCAATTATATGCACTTGTCTGCGTTCGGATCGCATGAACAGCTTGGAGGACAGAAGAATTTTACTCAATTTTTGACATTTTGACACTTTACGTTTAATGCAAGTTCAACTTTGGGGTGTAATACAAATGGATATTATAAGACATAAGACTCTGCATATGTTCATATTTGATGCCAACTTAGGTGGAATAATGATCAGATATTCAAAAGAAAACAGAAAGAAGATGACCTTTAAACTAAAAGGCGAACCTTTAACATATGACATTTAATTGTTGAACAAGTCACAACTGAAGCGGCAAGTACATAAATTGTGTATATGGGATTTCCATAGGCAATTATATGTATTTCGTTGCGCTTCGTAATACTGTTATTTTAGAGAAGGGGCGTTCAGATTTCGACTCAGCCACTGGCAAATGCGGCGTATGAGTAATATTCAGGCAAATGCATTCGTCTGGGCCGCATTGACGTGGCCGAAGTAGCTCGTGTTGTTTTATCTGTGTACATATATTTATTTTGTTTGTTGTTCTGTTTTTTGTTGGTCGCCAAAAACTTGTTTTATTTGTTGTTTGTTTTGGCACCTAATTAAATGCAATTTTTTAATGTCAGCACAACAAACAAGAACAACAACATCAGCAATAAGATTAACAATAATAATGATAATAATAACAGGAGCAACTTTACAGTTGCACGTATTTAAACTTCATTATCATGCTTAGATGTGTTTGTTTAAACATTTAAGATTTTGTGTTTTATTGATAAGGTCGGGGAATTTTCGCTGCCCTCTGATTTGCATACAAAACAAAGCGAGCAAGTTCTGCCCCACCACCCAACACCCACCACCCGCAGCCCCCAAACCCCACCCTGTCATCAGCTCCTCCGGCTGCGTGTGAACCTTAGCCGCAACAACGGGCTATTATGCGATAATATTTAAACTACTTACATACGATATTGTTGTTAAAACAGTAATCGATTCAAGCTTGCATAACGCCGCTAGCTTTTGTTGCTGTTGTTGTTGCTGTTGTTGCTGTTGTTGTTGCTGTTGTTGTTGTTGTTGCTGTTGTTGCTGTTGTTGCTGTTACCTACCTAATTGGCCAGGGGACGTGGACGTGGACGTGGGGCTGTCGGCTACGTTAAATGCCAATTACAGTTTCGTACCTCCCAAAAATAAACTTCAAATAAAACAAAATAAAAACTTAACGTATATTGCGTTAGCGTTGAAAATCGCTCCCCAACCTCCTCCCCCTCCCCCTCCCCCTGCCGATGGCTGTGTAACCTTCTGAGCGGTGCGGCAGCGCATGCAAAATCACAATTTCGATTTTGGCCAGTTCTACGACCGTGCCCAGTTATCTGGCAAGTGGCTTGCGCATTTTTTATGGCCATTTAAAGACCGCGACGCGCATGCGCAATGTAAAACGCGCACCGAGCGCACGCAAAACGCGCGAAAAACGCGCGCATTCACGCATTTTATTTTCGAAACTAAAAGCGCAAACGCGCCAACACATAAATAATTAATTAAGATTGTCCATGTGTGTGTGCGTGTGTGTGTGTCTGTGTGTGTGTGCCAAAGACAGCCAAAGAAAGGCTAGCCAAAGTGCAGCCAAGCCACACCACAAATACCCTTTCGCTTGCAAATATACAATATGTTAGTTCAATATTTGACATAGAACTATCTTAATTACAAATTTTGTAGAATTCCATTCGAAACAAAACAATCAATTGATCAAATTCCAAGAATTCAATTAGGAACAATGCAATATTATCATTCGATTCGAAGAACTCAATTAGGAATAATACAATATTATCATTCGATCATATTCTAAGAAATCTATGAACAATTTTCTCATACCATATACAATAGGGATTTTTCCAAATTCCATTACACAGAGAGAAAAATTTGAGAATTTTTTAATCGAACCAAACAAAAGAAAGCCTATAAAATTCGATTTTCCGATAAAACTTGACTCAAGTAAAAAATTACTTTTAAAAATTTTGTGAAGCTTGAATTAAGCTCTTTTTGCTTAATTCGATATTGCCTAGACGCACCCCATTTGAGCACGAATTTAACATATTTCAAGAAGTTTTTAGCCTGATTCAAGCTCAAAACCGCTAGAATTTTGTATTTAGAAACCGAGTGAAAGAAATTCTTGTTATTAGTCTGTCGTTTTTTTCTCTGTATGTGGAAAATGAAATACAACAGCATTAATTTTCAAGAATTTATGTTTTGAACTTGTTTGGAAAGTAGATATATATATATAATAATATACAATAATATAATTTTTAGAAACTAATCAATTGTTATTATCAAATACCTTAAAACTGATCAAAGAAATAGGAAAGAGTAAGGGATTGCAAATGCATAGAATGCAATTCTTATATTGGACTATATGTCTATATGTCTATACGTTTCCCCCTTTTTTCACCCATCCTAAGCCGAAATGTTTAATGAACAACGATTAATTTTCGCTTCACTTTTGCTTTATTTTTAGCCAAAAGCTGGTTTCGAGCCCGACACCGCCTCGCTGCGAGAGAAAGTTGTGCTGAATCCGGCCGAGAAATGGCGCATATTAAAGAATATCTCAATCATCTCGATAGCGTTCATGGTGCAGTTTACTGCGTTTCAGGTGAGCCAAATTGATAAACGGAAATGCATTTGAATGCACCTGCTAACTGGCATACACATATACCAAATTTTTAGGGCACGGCCAATCTGCAATCCTCGATCAACTCAAAGGATGGTCTTGGCACAGTATCGCTCAGTGCCATATATGCGGCGCTGGTTGTCTCTTGCATCTTCCTGCCCACGCTGATCATTCGCAAGCTGACGGTTAAATGGACGCTCGTTTGCAGCATGCTCTGCTATGCGCCGTACATTGCCTTCCAGCTGTTCCCGCGCTTCTACACCCTGGTGCCGGCTGGCATTCTGGTGGGTTTGGGCGCGGCGCCCATGTGGGCGTCCAAGGCAACATATCTGACACAGGTTGGGCAGGTGTATGCTAAGATAACTGAACAAGCTGTTGATGCCATTATTGTGCGCTTCTTTGGCTTCTTCTTTCTGGCCTGGCAATCCGCTGAGCTTTGGGGCAATCTCATCTCCAGCTTGGGTAAGTCACCACACATCCCAGCCACCATGATTACATATCTAATCTTTCTCCCTCTCTCTCTCTGTGCCTCTTGACAGTTCTGTCCAGCGGCGCACATGGTGGCAGCAGCAGTGCCAATTCCACAATCACCGAGGAGGATTTGCAGTATTGTGGCGCAAACTTTTGCACCACCGGAAACGGCGGCCATGGCAACCTGGAGCGTCCGCCAGAGAATGAGATCTTTGAGATCTCGATGATCTATCTGGCGTGCATTGTGGCCGCCGTCTGCATCATTGCCTTTTTCCTGGACCCCCTTAAGCGCTACGGTGAGAAGCGCAAGGGCTCCAATTCGGCTGCGGAACTGTCCGGCCTCCAATTGCTGTCGGCCACGTTCCGTCAAATGAAGAAACCGAATCTGCAGCTGCTCATACCCATTACCGTCTTCATTGGCATGGAGCAGGCCTTCATTGGCGCCGACTTTACCCAGGCGTATGTCGCCTGCGCATTGGGTGTCCATCAGATTGGTTTCGTGATGATCTGCTTTGGCGTTGTGAACGCTCTCTGTTCCATACTCTTTGGCTCCGTGATGAAGTATATTGGACGCTTGCCGATCATTATTCTGGGCGCTGTTGTTCACTTCACGCTCATCTCCGTGGAGCTTTTCTGGCGGCCCAATCCCGACAATCCAATCATCTTCTATGCCATGTCCGGACTGTGGGGTGTCGGCGACGCCGTCTGGCAGACACAAATCAACGGTCTCTACGGTCTACTCTTCAGGCGAAACAAGGAGGCTGCCTTCTCCAACTATCGCCTCTGGGAATCCGCTGGCTTTGTCATCGCCTATGCCTATGCCACAACGCTCTGCACTCGCATGAAGCTCTACATTCTGTTGGCGGTTCTCACGCTCGGCTGCATTGGCTATGTGATTGTTGAGATTCTCTACAGAAAGAAGGTAAGCTTCGTTCAAAGCTACTATTTCTCAACTATATTGATTCAAATGCATATTTGGTTAAGTTAACCAATTGAAATGGGCTTTTCATTAATTGTTTTGTATTTCTTATGTTTACAGCAACGCAAGATCAAGAAGCAGGAGAAGCTCGAGGCCGCCGAGAAGGAGAAGGAGGCCGCTGCCGCTGCGGCAGCTGCTGCAGCCGCTGCAGAGGCCAATACCGGCTTCGGCGACGGAATCGAGGAGACCGATGATGAGCTCGATGATCTTGAAGAAGATATTGTAGTCACGCGCCTGTAATAATCGTAATTTGTTAATTGTTGTACGTTCTTTTTGTTTATTTTGCCGACGGCGTCGTTGCGGCTGCAACAGCTCCACTGTTAACGGTTAGCAGTGAGCAATTCTGTTAATCAAACACGAGTGCAAAACTGTAAAGCATATGTAAATTCAAGCACACACACACACACACACACACATCAAAAGCTGTTGCATAGCTGCAGGCGCACACATTTCGTCGGCGCCAATCGGCGACGCGTCCGAACTTTTGTCGCTGTAGTTGTCGTAGTACTTAGTACATTCCCCCTTCCCAATCCATTTAACACAAAAGGCCAATAAGCAAGCACAAGTGCACACACCTGCGCTATATATATATATAAATATATTTATATGTGTGTGTGTGCGTGTGTGTTTATGTATAAGTGTGTGTGTTTGTGTGTGTTTGTGCTCGTGTTTTGTTTATTCATACATATGCAAGAAATGTTAGCAGAGAGTTTTGCAAGTTTATAGCAATTGACGACAGATGGCGCCTTTAACTTTACGTAGTGTGAATTACAAGCATCGGTGTGTTAGTTTAGCTCTAAGACAGACACGCACACACATAGAAGACAACACACACGCACACACACACACACACACACGCATGCATGCACAAGCAACACGCACAATGACAACATGCTGCAGCAGTATGTGTGTCAATATGCCTATTAAATTGTTATTTTATTTTAAATACTAGCATTAAATCTAAATATATAAATATGAATTTTTTTTCAATTTTTTTTTTTTTTGCTTATATACAAAACAACAACAAGAAACAATTAAACAAACAAGAAAACGTGATAACCAGCCACACTCACAAACAAACACACACACACACACTCGCACACACACACACACACGCACACATACATGTATACAAATGTACACACACAGACACGAGTGCACACAGTCACAAAATAGTCAAATTATTAAACTAAAACTGGCCGCGAAAACTAATATTACAAATAATTACAATTAAGAAAGTCGAAAAAGAAAACAAAATATAAAAAACCAATTAAAAATATACATATATGCAAAAGCAAGCGATTAAAACAAATTTGATAAATGCATAAGCAAAAAATATAGCATGCAAAATGATAAATACATTTTTTGCTCAGTATTATGTTTTAAACTAAATTTAAGTGAGTTATTGTATCCTGTTTTTTTTTTTTTTTTTTTTACATATATATATATATATATATATATATTTAACACCCTTTTCCTTTGCAAAAGAAAAACAAATTTGCAACAAAAGAAACGCTATCAAAATAGTATATTTTTATATGTATATACACACACATATATATGTATACGTATAAACAAATTGAAATTGTTGGTGATGAATTATCTAAAACCTCCCTTCGATTGCAATTATTATTATTTTAATAATGTTGCATTAGCACAATATACATACACATATATTTTTTTGTTTTATTTAAATGTTTTACGTAAATATAATCAAATCAAAACAAAATGCAAAATGCAAAAAAAAAAACGAAACAAAACAAAACAAAAATAATATTAATGCATACAATTTTTCTTTTTTTTCTTAGTCGATTAAGTAGTTCATTATATTATGTAAAATATATAAATAAATAAATGAATATAAATATTTGATATGATCGTTGATTTTAATTTGAAAATGATTTTTTCTTAACATAGAAAATATTTATAAAATTATTGCCACGTTAACTCGGAGCTGGGCAAAGGGTATCTCCCAGTCATACAATCCTATTAGCTAGTCTTTATTGTCGCGCTTAGTTAAAATATCTTGAAAAATAAAAAAGCTAGTATGCTCAATGAGTAAGCTGGCTGGATAAGGCTCAATGTAGTCAACTTTCCTATCAACTACATGTTTCTTAACACTTTGTCACTCTTTCAATGCTTTAACTTGTTGAGAATTATAAAGCGGGTTACTCTGTTTGCATGCAAGGCTCAGTTTTTGATCGATTTTCCGCATAGCATCTTTCATTTAGCTGAACAGGCCTGCATCGAAACTTCAGATAGTTTCTACATGAAAGCTTAAACTAGACAGACAGACTGACGGGCAGGGCTATATCAACAGTTGGTACTAATTAAGTATAAATTAACAGTTTGATGGCTATGAAAACTAAAACATCCATTGATTCAGAATATATGTACATACATACATACTTAGTGGAGTCTGATGACTCGTCATAAGGTAAAATGCCCTCTGGCAGGGTATAAAATAATACAAAAGTAACCTCGTACTTATCAGCGGGCTGAAACTACCTGGCTCTGGCACACCTCACGACGCAATTAGTCAGGCTAAGTTCGACGTGGACTGTTATCGCTCGCTGCACGAATAGAGGGCCAAATGGTTATTAGTATGTTTGTGTATCAAGATCTGCGGATCGGTTTATTCTATATTTAAATATTAAAAATAAATACATTATTGTTATTGAAGAAAAAAATGCCTTAAACTTGTAGCAGACTTAGACTTTGATTAGGCAATTATGGAATTACAGCTCAATGGCATCGTCTGCCTTAAACTGTTTGTTCTTGCGACGACGACTCGATTTGATCTTGCTGAGCACGCTGTAGGCCTGCTGGATTTCAATGAATCGCTGGTGAGCAGCGGGTCGCAGTGCCTCATCCTTGACTTTGTCGGGATGGTTCTCTTTGGAGAGTCTGCGATAGGCAGCCGTAATATCTGCCTGCGAGGCGGTGGCACTGACGCCCAGCACCTTGTAGGCATTGCGTTCACCATCCACATCCATGCTCTCAAAGACCTCCCGCCACGTCTCGTACCAGCCATGATGCTGCGCATATGTGTAGGTATCGTACAAGGCCTGCTTTAGGTCTGTCCACCAGGCGGAAGCGAGGAAATTCTGCAGGGCCTCGTGTATGGGCACTTCGCCACCATCGTCGTCGCGAATGGTGCCGTTGAAGAGCACCACGGAGCCCCACAGGCTAAAATAAATGCAAATGGCTGCGCCCAGCTTCAGAGTGCGTTCGGTGGGACCGCGTCTGCGCGGCGGTGTACGGCGCCACTGCTTCGAGAAGGTATCGAAGACCAGCGCAGACACGAGCGAGGTCAAGAGCAGCGAGTATGTCTCATCATAGATGAAATAGCGGGACGGGTAGGCAACCATTGCGCCTATAAGGCATTGCCACAAAACGCCGCGCTCGCGTCCAATGTTGCCCACGGTCCAAACGCCCAGCGATACGAAAATCGGGATGCACCAGTGCAGGCAACCAAAATCAATGCCCGCAGTGATGGCTTGCGGTATGGCCGAGCTAAACAACTGGCCAAACAGGTATCCAATCATGATTTGACCCAGAAAACGCTTGGCCGAGTACGGCGGTCGCGGATAGGCCTGCAGCTTGGCGACAAACACTTTTAAGAACTGCGGATCCTCGTTGGCATCGCGCACATATTCGGGTATCAGAAATAGCTCACTAAACCAGCCAATGCCAAAGTAACCGCCCAGCGAGCACCACCAGACAAAGGCGTGACGGTCGCGATGCAAATACAAGTGGTGCAGTCCAAATATGCCGCCAACGAGCCACAGCACATAAGCGATCACAACTGACTTCTTGCCCGGCAGTGCATTCTCCTCCCGATACGACTTGGCATGTCCATTTGCCTTCGCTGCTGGTGCTGAGTTGGTCAGCGACTCACAGCCAGAGCCCTTGCCATTGTTGTTGTTGTTGGCCACAACCGTTTCCTTAGGTGCCATGGTACAGATACAGTTTCTCACTGCGGTGTTGGTAAATGCAAAATGTTATAAATTGAGCAATTGTCAAATGAAATTCAATACTTACCCGCAATAGCCCAGTTTCAGTTTTATGAATCTTACTTTATTGAGTGGATTTTTCGTTCTGCTGTCACAGTAAGCAGCAGCAGTCAGTGCGAGTCGATTCAGTCAGCCGCGATTCAAACTTTCTCTTTTCACAAATTCTGTGCACGCAGCTGCAACAACAACAACAACACCAACCGCAACGACGACGACGACGACAACAACAAAAACAACAGTGCGCAGAAACGACTGGCAGCAGAAACAGTTATAACCGCACTGATGCGTTCAAATCTTATTAGTTCTTAACGCTTCGTTTTAACTTGCAATGTTAAACAACAAAAGAACTGCGCGCTATTTCACAAACACAAAGTTTTATCTTCTCTCCACTTTTTGTGCGTTTCGTTTAGTTCTCGTCTTTGGCGAACGCCACTTCATTCCCGGCTGAGCCTGTTGCTTTTTCTAAACTTCTTTAAGCCAGATCACTATTCAGACTTAAAGCGTAAAACAGTCTGGCAGGCCTGCAACAAATAGTACTGAAAAACACCAAATAGTGTTGAAAGCGACGAAAAAAGTGCTGCGAAACGTTCGTCAAAAATAATGATTGCGCGCTGATCGAATTTAAAACATCATTTGATTAGTTGATATTAATTTGTTAGTTTTCATACTCCTTTAGAGTGTAATATAATTTAAATGATAAGGTAATTTTTGAGTTTATAAACTGACCAGATTAGTTTTTCATAAATCCATAGGATTATACGGCCACATTCATTTAATAACATAAAATTGAAGGAAAGAAATAAAATTGAAAATGTTTCGTTTTTATTTGAATGCTTACACGTATAAAAAATGTAATTGGGTTTAATTTGACACGGTAATTGCGCTCGCTTAGATGTAGAATGTCTACATAGAATTAACTTATAGATAATATGCAAAATTAGCATAGATGACAGAAAGTATGAGGATATAGTTCTTAGCAGCTTACAGTCTAATGGTTATGAGAAAAAATTTAATACTTTTAATTTGCAACCTTTTTTTGCGTCGCTGGGTTAATAAATAAATATATGTATATAAAAACCATGAAGAAAAAAAAATAGAACAAATTAAAACATTAAGATATTAACATTCCAATTTGATTGAACATATACAAAGCAAATAATTGAGTATTGGCAATTAGTTATTTTTCTTTTTGGGCTTCTTGGGGTTACGTGAACGCGACTTGGCCTTGCACAGCGGACAAATGGGCGCATTGCGATGGATCTGCTGATGGCAGGACAAGCATGACTTCATTGGGGGCGGCTGTTGCCTCAGGTTCACATTGAAGTCGGAGCGAAAAGATGGATGGTGCCCAATTCCAATCGACGGTGACTGCTGCAAGCGATTTGTGGTTGGCGGCGGCGGCGGCGGTGCCGAGAAATCGTTCTTTCCGAGACGCGCTGCGGCTACGGCTGCGGCTGCGGCAGCGCCAGCGCTGCCCGGTGCGCCTGGTGGCGCTGGTGGCATAAATGCATGCCCTGGCCCGCCAGCACCTCCGCTGGGCACATTCGAGCCGCCGCCGCCGCCGCCACCGGCGCCCCCCGCATTCGGCGGCAATGCCGTCACCGTGGCCTCAGGCATCAGCGGATGCCGTGCGTGTGGTCGCGCCAAAGATGTGGGCTGTGTGACGGCCGCCGCTGCCGCCGCAGCTGCTGCAGCGGCCGCTGACTGGGCGGCAACTTTAAGGAAATTGGTCTGAAAGCGATCTTTTGATATGGGGCTGCCCTCCTCCTCGTGCAGGTCGCGCAGCGGACTGAGACCAAGGTAGTCGCGCCGCATGTGGTCGATTTGATACTTGAGGGCGAGATATTCCTCATACACGCGATTAGCCATATCGAAAGAGCGCGTCTGATTCTCCTTAGTCTGCTTGATTATATTCTCCATGTCATTGATGTCAGCGTGTATCTGGCGCAGCTCCTCTACATGCGACATCTTCTCCTCCAGCAAATGCTCCATTTCCTTACGATATTCGTCCAAACACTTCTCCTCGTCATCGCTCAGCTTCACCTCCTTGATAATCCGCACCTTAAGCTTCTCCAACGCCAGAGTCTTGTCCCGTATATCCTTAATTGCCTCCAGCTTGGCGTAATAGTGCCGCTCGTTGGAGCTAGAAATCTCGCTGGTGGCCATTTTGAATGGCTGCTCTGATATTTATATCTGCTGCGTTTGATTCAATTCGGGATTTTGATTTATCTGTGGCACTTTATATATTCAGTGTCAGCCTGGTATCGTTGATGCAATTGTGCAACGGAGAGGTGCAATTTTTAATTGAACTTTTTTTATTTTTGTATGCTTTTTTCACTTTTGCTTTGTGTATTTCGTACAGGGATGGCTACTTTCAACCAGGGCCTTGTATTAAATAGTATCGATATATCGCTTAACACTTTCAGAAAATTGAATACTAACAGGGCTGTTAACAAGTCTCGATGCTTCATGTAGGTTATGTGTTCATAAATATACTCGATAACATGTAGTTATTTGTCAAACCGCTATCTATAATAATCGGTCACACTGACAAACCGGAGAAAATTTTATTTCAGCATTTTGTGCGAGACGCATTTTACATATATATTTGTAATAGTATAGATAGAACATACGAGAAGTTTAACGAAATTTTTTAAAAATGGCCGCGCCAATGCAACACGAAGATTTGCTTAAGCTGAAAAGCTTCATTGATTTTGTCAATACAAATCCCACGGTGTTGAACATGCCCCAATTGCAATTTGTCAAGGATTTTGTTGAAAAGTTTGGTGGTAAGGTGCCCGAGGGAGATTTCAAGATGCCGGAAACTGGGTAAGTGTGTGTTAGCCGCTCCTTTGAGGCGCACTATGTTTTCACATACATATACATATACATTTTTGCTCTGGGTGCAGCAGTAAATGCCCCTTTGGCGGTGATGCCGGGGCCAAGGCAAAGCCAGCCGAATCGGCAGCCGGAGCCGATGCAGATGATTCGGAAAAGAGCGACGAGGCTGCAAGCGCCTCGGAGCCAGAGTCCGATGTGGAATTGGATATGGAAGGTAAATTAAAAGCGAATTGAAACAAACTTAAGAAAAAATCACGTGCTCATATTTATGAACTGCCCAACCTCAATTTCTGTTCGCAGGCGTCATTGAAGCCGACAACGAACCGGCTCAGCCGATGGGCGATTCAAACAAAGAACCCACTGAGGAGGAAATGGATCAGGCTGGCGAGCTGCGCGGCCAGGCAGCCGCCGCGTACAGCGAACAGAAATTCGACGAAGCCATCAGCTTCTATACTAAAGCCATTGAGCTGAACCCGGGCAATGCGCTATTCTATGCCAAGCGCGGCCAAGCCTTCCTCAAGTTGAAAAAGCCGAATGCATGCATACGCGACTGTGACAAGGCCTTGGAGCTAAACTGTGACTCGGCTGCGGCGTACAAGTTCCGTGGACGCGCTAATCGTCTGCTCGGCAAGTTTGAGGAGGCAGCTAAGGATTTGCGTCAGGCGTGCAAGCTTGATTTTGACGAGGAGGCCGACGAGTGGCTGCGTGAAGTGACGCCCAATGCCAAGAAGATTGAACAGCATCGCATTAAGCAGGAGCGCAAGCAGGCTGAGCGCAAAATCAAGGAGCGTCAACGTGCACAGCGCAAGGCTCGCAAAGAGCAGGCTAAACAAAGCTCAGCGGCCGGTAGCTTTCCAGGTGCTGGTGGCTTTCCAGGTGCAGGCGGTTTTCCAGGCGCTGGCGGTTTTCCAGGCGCTGGCGCTTTCCCAGGTGCTGGCGGCGGCGGCATGCCCGCAGGCTTCGATATGGGCGATTTGATGTCGAAAATGAAAGATCCCGAAGTGGCGGCTGCCATGCAAGATATACTGGCCAATCCGGCAAACATTTCCAAATACGTTTCAAACCCGAAGATCTTTAATTTGGTCAAGAACTTCTTCCCGGGCGGCTTCCCTGGCGGCGGTTTCCCAGGCGGCGATCCAACCGCTGGCGACGCTGACAGCGATGACGCCCCCTTCTGCGATACGGAGGGCAAGCCCACTGTCAACAGCAGTGAGCCAAAGGCCAAAAAGGAGTCCTCCGACTTTGTGGATGATGGACTCGATTAAATTAGCTGGAAACAGCCTCAGCAGCAACATAATTAATGCAAACAAAATTACCAAAAAAAAAAAAAAAAAAAAAAAAAAAAGAAGGAAAGGAAAAGAAAAGAAACACATACACATGATTTAGAGCGAGACAACAACACAAGAGATAGAAGAGGAGAAGAAGAATAGAGTATCTCTTCTTTACTCTTATTATAAAGTTAAGGTCCTTAAGCGTTGCTGCTGCATAAAATTCGAAACGTATCTTTGCCATAACAAAGAATGCAAGCATGAAAAAAAAAGAAGAAATGTTTCCTTATTAACATATATAAATTTATCGAAGACATCTAGTTGAACTAAAGCTCGATAAGAGAAAAAACGAAAAAAAAAAGAAAGATAAACAAACAATGAAAGCTAATATAAATGCACACACACACACACACACGCATACACATATACATACAAGCATACACATTAAAAGATTAGCCTTAATTCTAACCCAATGCTGAAGATGAAAAAAAAAACAGCAGCAAGCACGGAAACAAAAATTATAAATTGTACTGATCACAGGATTTGAATTATATTGTAATAAGCAAATGCATTTAACACCCATTAATCATGCATACACACACACACACACACACACACCATACACTCATTTACACCTCACTTGCCAAATTCCAATCAATATTGAGATGCGGCTCAGCATGTCCTCATAACAAACAATCACTCATACATTCATGTTTCATACACCCAAATGGCAAGAATAAATGAATATAAATTAATGAGAATTGGAACTGCAATCTTTTTATAATCCATTCCATAATACCCCTTCAGGTTTATTTCTATCTAATTCCATAAATTGTACATATCTTGATCCGTCTTTTAAGGCTATCAGTTAGCTGAGCAAGATATGTTTGGAGTTTTTGTTTTTAATACTTGTTTGGTTTTTTAAGATATTTCTTACTTATTTTATAGCTTATTTTTCAAAATCAACATGCGACTTCTATACCTCATTTTTTTGAAGAAATTGTAGTCTCCCAACTTTCAAAAAAATGTGCTTTAAAAACATTCGATTACCCCTTGGAGTACCCTTTTTCTATATATATAATTCACAATCTTCCAAGATTTTTAGAAAATGGACTTATATGTTATCCGTGTGAATGCAATAGGTCGATTTTCAAATACAGTACAGTAAGTATGTTAGTAGGTCCTCAAAGATTTTTGCGTAGCTATAAATATAGCAATTAGTCTTACGCATGTTCTACGATAGATCGATGGGTCAAGGGCGATCGAATACATTTTCTAAACTTTAGAGCTGTCTCGTCAATTAGCCTCACGATTATCAACACTATTTTTAGCTCGTATGTAGTACAGATATCGCTAGCTTTTTTAAAATTTAATCTGCATATACATATGTTCGTATAGTATAAACTTCGAATACCCTTTAAAGAATGTATATTCGAAAAGGAATTTGTGTTGACATACTTATTTATGCAAGGTATTGGCATACTTGTTCAAAGTGAAAGTGTGTTCGAGTAAATGGGTTGATCGGAATGCGGGTTGTGAAAACCTCGACGCCTTGAAGTATGCAACGCTCAAAAGCTTTGTTGTGCTATTTTGGATGATGAATACAATCTGTTTATTGTTGTTGGCATTATTCAAATGCTCGCTACGCCCAACTCATAATTTGCACACTAAATAATGTAAGCCGAAGGCAATATGAATGACCGAATAGCTGAGTGTACTTGATAACGATGAATCGCATTGATAACTACAAATATGCAAGCAATTTCAAATACCCTGTTCAAATCAAGGTCTGTCAATTATTTAATTTGAGTGGATCTCATTGATTACAATAGCTGCAGACCTGAATTTTGTAATTTATGTACATTCTTGTACACAATGTCCAGATCATGTTTACAGACGATTTTTAAAAACAAAAATCAGTAAACAATAGTCTTTCACTTCTAACAGGCGGGGTATTTCTTTTAACTTTAAATAGCTTTTTCCAACTTACTTCAAAATCGATTAGGTTAAGTAAAATCGATTTGAAGTATATATATACTAAAGATCTGCATAAATAATAAATATTTCATGAAGAACGGGGGATAAATATAGAAACTGTTTATCATATTGCCAAGCACCATGTAAGTTGAAGCAAGATGCAGGGTATCTCCTAGCCGACCACTCTTGACCAATATACGTATACATATATTCGCGTTCTCCTTGAGACGGCAACAGCGCTGTTAATCCAAACAGTGCCCACTCACACACACACATATATATACATATGTGCATGCATATTTAGTTATTGCATTACTCATAGTCACCCCATTTGCCTAGGCTCCCAGCTCCCACATTCACACTCTCTTTCTCTGACAGGTGAGTCACAAGAAATGATAGCACAGTGCAGAAGAAACGGCTGCTCTCGCGCTTTCTCATTAAATAAATTGTAACGCTGAGAGTAATTAACCGTTACAGTGGTAAGTGCGTGCCGGGGGTGCGTTGAGGCCAAATGCACTAACAATAACAATTACAGTAAAAGCGCGCGACATTGGTGCCTTTATTTTGTTTTTGCTATTGATGTTGTTGCCTTTTTTTTATGTTTTGTGACATCATGACGTCATGGTTGTTATCGTTTCGCTGAATGGCTGAGTGAGTCGCCGCGACGCGAAGCGAAGCGTTGCCACTGTAGAACAACAGCAGCAGCAACAACTTGTTGTGATATATTACTGATTTGTTTGCTTCTTGTTTTTGTATAGTGGCGCTGCGTTGACGCCGCTGCCTTCGGAGCGGCCAGCCGGCCAGCCAGCCAGCCAGCCAGCTGGCAGAAGCAAAAGGCGTAAACGAAATTGAAAATACTTTTGTAGTTTCAGTTTCGTTTTTAACGTACGCGCGTCAAGACGCAAAAGCAACAGCTCGAAATATCAAACGCATTGCCCAAAACGAATTTTCAATACAAAAAACACAAGTGTGTGACCAGAGTCGGCGAATTCGATTCGTGTATCCAAAAAGTAAGAACCAAGCGATCGCATATAATTTTATGCGCATTCAAGCACACACACACACACACACAGCACACAAGGCATCGATATATGTATGTGTGTGTGTGTACATTTTAAAAATTCAAAATATACACGTTTTGCTCGATATTTTTTATTTTTATTTTTTTTCAATTTTTGTGCGCGTAGAAAATAAGCTGAATTTTTAAAATACAAATTGGCAAGTGCTAAGTTCCAGGGCGTGGCACATTATAAAAAGCATGACATCAATTGTAACAAGGAGCACATTGGGTCAATAATATAACAGACCTTTTAGCGATGATCTCATTGCGTGCCAATCGCATAACGTGCAGCAGCAGCAGCAGTAAAAATACAACAAATACAGCCGCAAAATGCAACCAGCAAATGCTGTTATCGTCTTCTTAACTTTCTTTTGCTTGTTTCTGATAACGAAGGTTTTACTGTCGCAATTTGCTTTTGTTGTTTCTTTGTTTTTCTCAGCAACAAAACTCAATTTGTATACGCAGGAAATATGTCAAATTGTTAAAGGTTTCTGTTAAAAAGCTTCGCTTGATATTGCCTGTTACTATTCAAGGCACATACACGTTCAGACGTACATGCATACATAGCTCGAGCATGATATCATTTTCAAAAAAACCGGCGCCTGTTGCCCATCATTATTGTTATTGTTGTTAACCAAAGACTAAAAGCACATTTTGAAGACAACCCTCGAGAGCACGGCGGAAATCCGCTCACTAATCAACATAAAATGTGGTTCGGTTTGTTTTGATTGTTGTCGTTGTTGTCGTTCTTGTTTTTGTCGTTGGCAATTGGAAGAGGGTAGGGCTCGAATCGAAACCGAAATTCGAAATTCGAAATTGTATTGTTTGTAAGTCGTTACGTCATCGCAATGAATGAACGGAGTTTGCTGGATGGGATGGCGTCATTATTTTGGCTGGGCGCGTCTGACTAATGGCTCCCCTCTATTAAGACCTTGTGGCAGATGAGGCAGCAATTCAGTGGCCATGCAGCTGAGTTAAGAAATGCGATAAGCTCTTCATAAATAGGCTCCATTAGCTATGAGAATTGTAATTGCTCTAATCGAGTACAGATGAGCCAATGTCAGTCCCTCAAACTAAGTACAAACATATGCACTCATACTATGTATGTATATGCAAGCATATATAAATTTTTTTCGATCTTTAAGAAATCGCCTATTGCCTCCACTCGCTCAACACTTGCCCAAAGCCCACACACACACACGCACACACACACACGCTTTAACGCGCGCCCCCATTTCGAAAATGTATCGACACATGCATGTATAAACCACCCATGAACCTATGAATATACATACAAATATATATATATAAAGATATATATTGAACAGAAAATTCATGTTTCCATCGAAATATTTTGCTGAAACACAAAAGGCAGCGACCATAAAGCCCATGACGTCACTGAACGGCTATAGACGACACAAACACAATCTCAAAATACAGACCTGTGTATTGTATACATACACGTCTGTGCATGGATGTGTTCTCTGTTAGACAGAGAGAGAGAGAGAGAGATCGGTATGACAGTAAATCGAACATCTAGCTTCTCCTGCGTTGTTTCAATAACATTTGGCGCTCAGCGAGGCCGGCATTGAAAATGTTTAATTTTAGAAAAAATAATAACAAATTATATGGCCAAAAATACAACAGTGTGGGCATGGGCGTGGCTAGGGCATACGATTTGTAACAACTGTGCAAATATGCACTTGCAGTGTTCAATTGAAATACGTCTGTATGGCGATTCAGATTACAAAAAAATATAAACAATTATTCAACTATGATATTTTTAACAATATAAATGGTCCATTGTTTTTGGATCTAGTCAGTTTTGATAAGAGATGCACGATATGTTTTTCAGTTGGCAAAAAAAAAAGCTTTAATAAACTGCATGCTCAAAATTTTAGTATATTTCATTATATTTGCTTATTTTGTATTCAAATCTACTTACGAAACCAACGGGCATTTTTCAAAATAAGCAAAAAACAGCAGTTTTTGTAAATATATTATATTTTTAAAAGATTTTTCGTTTCTTTCTCCATATTTAAACTGACAATTGTTTTTAAAATATATTTCGAAAACTAATGTCAGTTTTGAGTAAATAAAATTAATAAAATCTTGATATTTCATAAAACAAATTTTGGAATATTGAAATTCATTTTTATGAACAGAAATTTAACATATATAGTTAGTAAAAATGTTTGAGAATTGCAAAATTCGAAATATAAAACATAGAATTTGCTTTTAATCATAGAAAAACTTTTGGATTAATCAATATACATGTTACTATTATATGAAAATCATCTTTCTTATATGCTGAAAGCAATTTGTGTATCGACAAAAGAAGAAAATCTTCTACAATTATCATTTATCTAAGTATTCAGGGTTGTTAAGGATCGCAGCTGAAAAACAATATATAGTATAATAATACAAATTAGATTATCTTGAGAATAGAAACATGACGTTTTTTGCAATCTTTATTTAATATATATTTATATATTTTATTTTTATTTTATGCATGTGCTAATATCTGATAGTCATAGTTATATTTTTCTTGTCGCTCTTCTGTATTTTTAGACCCAACCAACCAACCCACCTTAACCAGCCACCAAGATGTCTCACTCCGTGACCATAACACGCACCACCACCAGCACCACGAACACCTCCTACATTGTGCTCAACACGGGCTACATCAAGACCTTTCCGGGCATACTCAAGCTCTTCCAGCTGGTAAGTGTTGGCTCAAGATAGTTGAACCGAGTTTTTCATTAGTCTAATGGCATTTTGTAGCTCATTGGCATTGCTGTGGTGACTTTGATGGCGATCCGCTTCCATGACAGCCCGTACTATCGTGGAGAGCAGGACTTGTTCCATTTCCTGATGGCCACCACATTTATGATAGGGACATTTTGTTTATTCCTTGCGTGCCTCACATCGCTGAGCACGGGCGGGCTCATCGCCAAGACAATCTATGTAAGTTAAGCTTAGCTTAATTGCTGAACTAAAGCCCCAAATCGGAAACTAATGTTGTTGCTAAATTTTTGATTTTACAGGAGCTGATCTATCATAGCGTTGCGGCCATACTGCTGCTAGCCTCGTCCGTCTGTCTGCTAATTAAGCTGCGCGATGGCAGGAACGATTCCTATATGGCGGCCCCAATTCTGGGCCTGGTCAATACGGTGCTCTACTTCATAAGCGCATTCCTGGCACATCGCTCATATCGCGGCATTTAAGCGACACAATCGCTGGCATTTTGCAAAGGAGCATCGAAATCTAACACAAACAGATCATCAGAATTAGAATCAAAATCAGAATCAGAATCAGAATCGGATATAGCTGCAGCTATAGTCAACTACCGCACAAGCCATACAGAGGAGTCTCTTTGTTGTACTGTTAAATACATTGTGTTACACACTCGTACTACCTAAATACCTACATCCATATATACATATATATATATATGTATATGTATATATATTAATTTTATTATATCATATTTTTTTGTTTTACATTTCATTGTAATTTTGATTTTTACTCTCATCTCACTGTCTGTCTTTTATACCAAACAGCATATATTGTATTCGAATAAACGTGTCTATATGTTTTTTTTTTATACAAAATGTGTCTACTTTTGCCAGAAAGATACAAATTGAAACGTCTTTCAGGGATTTTGGATACATGAGCATGACTAAAGCATTGAACATTCTCGCCAGACTTGGAAACTTTTCTGCAACTATTTATTTTTCGGTGGTTTCTACGGTTTGAAGAAAATTATCAAATTGAGCGGGGAATCGAAGAAGAATCGGATTCTTATGAGCAAAACTTTTGCCTATATATCTGTAAAACCGTATCAGATTGGACTACTTTATTATCAAGCATAAAGTATTTCATTTTCGACTTGCCGTTCTTTTTGGTTCACATATTTTTTTAAAGATATAAAAACATTTACTAAACAGCGCCCATAAAGAAAGCTTTTTATACAATATAACTGAATTGTTTTATGCCTGTTGATGGAAAACTTGAAATATACTTGTTCAGATCGTACGGATTCTGAAACTATAACAAAAGCAATTGTGTGTTCATAGACCATGATTTAAAATGTTTGTAACTAATTTTCTGAACATTTACAGATTTGCAACCCTTCAATCTCAGTCATAAATAAAAGCTTCTGCCTCAAAAACCGCGCTCCTCCAATTGAAAATAATATTGACAGGAGTGGATGAGGAAAAAAACAACAGCCACGCATATATTGATGGCTATGAAGTACATGAATCCAACGATAAACTCATTGCACCAGACCTCCATGAAGGGCATACGCTCGTGCAGTATGACAGTGGCAATGAACAGGACCACAGAGAGGACGCCGCCAACGAGCATCATCTGAGCAGAGTGTAAAGGTTATGGGGGGATGGATTTCAGGTGTAAGCGATATGAGGTGCTTACCGCATTGGAGGTAATGAAATTAATATCAAAGTGACTCAAGTATTGGGCCCGTATGAGCACCATGACAATGAATGTATAGAAAATAGTTAGCACTAGCGTCCATTTCATGTAGAACAGCTCCAGCCAGGTGATATGCGCATTACCCGTACCGTCCACAATGAATGTCCTCCGACAGCGATCGCTCTCATCTGGCGGCAGTTTGTAGTCTGTGCGCAGTGCCATCTCCTCGTTGATGTGCACGATCTTATTGAGCATGTGCAGCGCACCAAAGCAGCAGATCTGCAGCAAAACGATGATGCATCATTAATCGAACAAATATATGTATATAAATTGAGGGTCTTTCGACTGGCAGCTGTCGCACTCACGAATGCGCAGAGCGCCACAAATCCGGTGCTGAAGCCCAGACCCTTGCACATCTTGCAGCGACGAGTTGACAGCAACGACTGGCCGCGCCAAGCAAGAGGAGGATACACTCCACCTGCTGTTGCAATCGGAGATGCCCCATTGTCGGAGAAGAGGCAGAGCCAACTAGCCAGCAGCTGGTTTGCTTTGCTGGCAGTAAACAGTTTTATTTTACAAATGTTTTTGGCGACTTTAATGCGATTCTTAATCATAAATGTGCATGTGCGTGTGTGTGTGCATGTGTGTGTGCATATGTGTGTCTGTATGGGTGCATGTGAATGGCTTTAAAATTAGTCAACGTATGCATGTATGCAAAATTTGATTGCCATCAAAACATAAACAGAAGCTTTGGCCGGGTCCCCAATATCATCATCCTGCATGAATATCTCTCCCCCCTCTCCACTCTCTCCCTCGCTGATCCTCTTTCTACTGACTGAACTTAACGCCAATGTTGTTGACGCGCGTCTGCATGTGCTTCAGCACGTCCTCCGAGAACTCCTCGATGGTGGTGAAGCGACTTTTCTGGAAGCTGTAGATGTCGGCCAAAAATGCAAGCAGCTGCTCCCGAAAATAGTGGCAAATATCGCGCAGATTCTCGTTGGGACCGAAAAAGCCCCAAGCCATCAGCGGCGATATTTGCTCCGATATGACATAGAAGTGTGCCATAAATCCATTTTGAAATTTGAGCATACGCTTCTTTGCTTTCAGCACCGACCAGACAGCCGTCGTGAGCGCCTGGAAGAAAGAAACAGAATTTCTGTATGAATATATTGCGTTTACCAACCGAGTGTAATCAAAACGAATACTCTGTAATGATAGGTGGCAACGCTGTGAAGCTTAATGCACTCTGCCTATCTTCTCGACAATGCACTTTGGCTTTAGTTCGAGCCGTTGAGTACTCAATATAAATGCGTATTAACAGTGTTTAACAGTTTTCTCTTGCTGCCTCTACGAGTTTGATTTTTAATTGCACGGCATTTGACATGCATTGGCTCTTGCAAAATGCATAAATTTTGCATTTTGTCGAGCTGGGCAGATCAATTACGGCAAACAGTTACGAGATTCAATTGTTAAGCTTCTTCTTTTTTTTTCAGTGTTAATGTCAGTGTTAAAACTCACTTCTATTGATGTTCACTTCTGTTAATCTTCTGTTAACTGTTAGCAGTATCAATTCAAAGTGACATTTGATTCAATTTTTTTTCTATCAGATTTTTCATACCGTTTCCTTGAATCCATTGGAAAGCCAACGATTTTGGACAACGGCCGTGACGCTGGCTGGTGGCGCATCCAAATCCCGGAACGAGTCCAGTATGATAAAGTCAAGGCAAATATCGTAGAATGTCATCGCCTTGACGTTGCGCTGTTCCAGTTCCATTTGGATGCACGGCCAGTTGCTGGGCTCATGCAGAAAGTTGACCATATCCTCGTAGCCGACGAGGAACTCTTTGGTGTCCTTATCGCCCAGACACAGCAGATCTGTCAGTATTTGCCTGCCCGCATCGCAGATCCATTGGCCCACGGCCGCATCCTTGAATAGATATTGAAAGGCGAGTCGGACGCAATGGAGCTTAGCCAAATATTCGGTATCGCTGTTGCAGTGCATCAATTCGGCGCGTATCGTCCGGCATGGCACTGTGTACTCATCGTGATGTTTGAGCGCATTCTGAAACAGCGGATACTCTTCATACGCCGTCTCAATGAAGCCGTCAAACTCGCGCAGATCGGCCACTTGGTCCAGGGCCGAGGCGAAGCTCTCTGCGGAATCGAAATTGGGATCGGAGCCGGCGCGGCTTAGGACGCTACCAGATTTGCGCGAGTGTCGATCATCATCAGCACCGTCCCCGGCGGCAGCTCCTCCATCCTCCTCGGCCTCGTCTATGGAATGTTCCTCGCGAAAGAGCACCGAGCGCTGATCAAGGAAAAGGAGCTCGCTCTGCTCCTGCAGCGTATACGACATTTCCAGCAAATTCTGTATCTCTCGACAGAACTCCGAGTCCTCGGCAGTTGTCAGCGAGGCAGGCACGCCGCCGGGCGAATAGTGCGCTGCTAGCGCATCCTCCCAGAAGTTGATAACTGTGTCCAGCGCCTCCATGCCCATCACACCCAGCTGCTGGGCCGTCAGCAGTGGTACCACGCCAGCGCCAATGCCGCCCACCGTGCTCTGATTCTGTGCGCCCGCGCCAATGGAGCCCGAGGCAAGTGACAGTCGATCCGAGTAGGCGACTGTTGAACCGACGGGGCTGCCCGACCGCGCTGATGCCTTTGAGCCGGCCACTGAAGTCAGATCGTTGGGACTTCGCATGCTGTTCCGAGTACGCCGTCCAGTGTATTTTCGTGGCCGGCGGATCGGACGTGGCGGCTTCCGGCGCCGCAAAAACCGCGACAGGACGCTCATTAACGCCACGCCAGCTGTAAGCGAGAAGAGCACAACCTGCACGTGCAATTGCAAGCGATGCCACTTTTAACTGACTACACAAAACAGATGAAGAAGAGTCAACTTACTTTTGTCGTGGTCGAGACCCGAAACGGCAGTATGCTCCATCCTGTGCCTGTGGGCGTGAGGCGATTCATGCCTCAGTTCGCACTGGAATACTTTGGGATTGTGCGTACTTTTAGGTTAAACTGGCCTTGCCCAGTTACGCGCGCAACTTTTAAGTCGCGTGCACATGGGCCCTCGTTTGATCGCGTGTTGTTTTCCGTGTATGTTGCTGTTGTTGTTCTTCTTCTTGTCATTGACCTTTTGGAACGCGTTACAGCAACAGCAGCGGCAGCAACAGCAGCAGGAGCACCAGCTCCCGTTATCGTCAGTTCTCCACTGACCCCACACAGAGAGGAGTGCGTGAAGTTGTTTTGATAACAGCCAAGCTAATGTGTTTGTCAATAGAGAGTTGGGCGAGACTTTCACTTTCTCGTCTAAAACAACAATTGCATCACAATCGAAGGTTTGGCCTACAAATACGAATAGCGGCGAACTGCCTGCAGTTGTTGCCAGTAAACCGGACCGATATCCGCTTATCGATATACCGATTAATGCTGCTAACAGCTTATTTACAGAGTTGTTCTTATTGCATTTATACAAAATTCGACTTTATCATTTTGGAACCCGTTACTTGTTGCTTTCAATTCGTGTATGATCTACATTATAAATTATAAATACGCAGTCAACTCTGCACTGAGAAAACAAACCCAATAAAAAATATGTATTGGTTTTGGGGAAAGATAAAAGTCTAGCGAAATAAAAAACTGTTTTCTTTGCATTTGTACAATAGTCGAACTTGTTTACATTCCGTACGTGATCTAACTGGTAAATGCGCATTCAATTCAATGAACATTTGAAAATATGTAAGAAGTTTTGCACAAGATATTACAAATTTTAACTTAAACATATATTATAGGTTATATTTGCATTTGCAATTTTGCCTTTGCTTTCCTCTTCTAATTGGCGCCTAAGCCCTACATAAATAGTGTAAATCCAATACAGAACAAATTAAACGTTGCTAATTAGAATAAATCGATCATTCCGTTAACACCATATCGGCGTAAGCAACACTGTATTTGTGCATGCAGCCATGCGCATGCTGTTTGCTATAAATTTAGGCGCGCATTTTAAACATGCCTGCTTAAGCTGGGCAGAAATTGAATTTGGCTGTGAAGTTGGAAATACGACGTATCAAATTCACACCTTTGTGCTTGGTAGAAACTTAAGCAGTGGCCAAAGCTCTGTGCCACCAATTGGCGGAACTAGCACTGGGATGCGCCCGATGCTGCTGCTGCTGCTGTTGTTGCTGCTACCGCTCTGCCAGCGTCAAAGTCAGCGTCAATGTCTCTGGCTTAAAGCACACGCCTGTCAGTCGAACTTTAACGGCGCTTGCTAACGGACGCGTTATACTTGCTCTCTGGCACTCTCTCTGTCTTTCTCGCTCCGGCCAAACTCGCAGCGCATTGCTCGAAAGTAAGAAGCAACGACTAAAATTCAAGACGCTTCCTTAAAGCAATACTAACTGTTGTTGTTGCTTTGCTGTTCTCATTCCCATTCGTATTCCCAATCCCATTCCCATTGTCCATTGTTGCTTTATGGCCTCAGTGCGTGTGCGGTGCGTGCTAATTAAACCGCCTAAAGCCTAGGCGCAAAGAGAAACTTTTTTGTCGCCCAAGAATTTTGATTTGCATTGTGTTTGTTTTTTTTTTTATTATTGTTTGTTGTGTTTTTTTTTTTGGTTTATTTTTTTTTTTTTTTTGGCGACAGAAAGTGTGCGAAGAAATTGAAGCCCGGCAAGAGCGTACGTTGAATTTAAAGCTGATTGTATTTTATGGAAATTCTTTTGCAGCCTTTTGTCGCGACTGAAACTGACGCTGACGCCGCAGCAGCAGCATCATTAAGAATAACAAAAGCATCAGGCCATTATAAATCACAGAACAGGTAATTGAATTGATAAAAAATAAAAAATAAATAAACTGAATCTTACTTAACTAATGTTTGCGCACGTGCACATTGAAGATCAAGGCTAACAGCGTCCTGACCGCGGCCGTGGCCGAAGCAATGGCAGAGGCAGAGGCAGAGACAAGGTCATCGTCTACGTTGCCATTGCCACTGCCACTGCCACTGCCAAGGTGAAGGTCAATGCAAGCGACGTCGGCAACAACGGCATGCAGTTTATTGTTGTTATATAAACGAGAGTCTGCAAGCCACCCACACCCCCATCCACACCCGAACCCACACCCACACCCACAGATAGGCAGACATACACGTGTGTGTACACACTCCTACTACTACTACTAACCCAGTAAACAACTGCGCATGTCTCTGTCGACGTCACTCTCTCCGCGTCATGTCCTTTTTGGTCGGCTTTCTCTGCCATGACGCCAACGCAGACGCTTCCGTCATGGTCGCCGCCGCAGTCGCAGCATTGAACTTGACAGCAACTTTCAATGCGACAACAAGACATAAGAGAGAAAGAGAGACATAAACATGGGCCAAAAGGGGTACAGAAGGGGTACAGACAGAAGCAGTAACAAGGTTAGTGGGTTAACTTGGTCTCTGGGGTCTGGGGTCTGGTCTCTTGTTTCGTCTCTAGTCTGTGCAACGACTCTTTCTCTGCTTCTGTCGACGCTGACGCTGACGCCGACGCCGCCGCCGAAGTTGGCTGCGGCCGGATTCCGAAACCCGTTATCAAGTGCTCATATGCTCTTGATCGTCGCTTGCTTTTGGGATTTCTTTTACGACCCGCAACCCGCCCGTCTCTCATCCCATATGCATTAAAAAAAAAAAAAAGCTACTTATTCCATTTCATTTCTTGCAATTTGGCTGCACGGCTTGGCTCCAGGGGTCGGGGTGGGGTGGGTAGGGGCAGCAATTGCGCTACCAATTTTGATTACTTTCCATGGCAATCAAAATTCAATCGAGACAAAACCAACGGCATTCGCAGCTCCACCTGCGTTACATGCGAATCCAAATCCATGAAATTTGTTATCGTCGTCAAAGTGGCACAGGTGAAATTGAGCACCTCTCTTCGGCGGCTCAGCCGCTGGCCGCCTAAACAAGTCTGAACAAGTGCATTGGCAGCATAAAGCTTTTCCATACAATTTCCTACTCGAATTGTCTCTGTGATTCCACTCTTCAAAAATGCATCCAAATCAATTGCTGCTTGCCCAGATTATCAGGGCAGCATCTCTTTTGGGCAGTGCTCCACAAAGTTAGACTCTCTTCGATCGTAAACAAAATCAAGACTACAAACTGAACCTCTGCGAACCCGTACCCGAACCGAAATCGGGTTAAAAACGAACCGCAGCCCTAAAGCTTAACTAACTTGGGCCCCAAGCAATGGATTAACCTAATCATATTTGGTATATGCCTTTCTCGAATTCTATATGAAAATCTGTGCAGCTTGCTCAAAGGCAGGAAGCTGGTTCGAACCCTGCTGAAAATAATTGAAGCATAAAGTTTAAACTTAACTTAATGCCAAACGAAATTGATCACACTGCTTGGCGACGGATTTTGTTGCACAGTGTTGCTTGCGCAGCTCCTGCTTGGGTCAGGGACGGACCTTGGCCGGCCGATAAGCAAGCGGCGGGCTCCGGCCGTCTCCAGAGTTCGATGACTTGCAGCACGTCAATTGCCTGGTACGCCGCATTTTCCACTTGACTGAGATGCAGCTGAACGGGCGTACGATAATTGCGGGAATGCGAACGGAATGGGGACGCCGACAGAGGGAGGGGTCTGGGAAAAAGCTCTACGCCCAGCGACGATAAAGCGGCACTTAAACGTGTGAGACAAGTTAAATGAAAAAACCAAAACAGAGTCCGTGGACCGAGAAGGGGGGCTGGCGGCTGACTAAGTGGCTTGTAATGCCTGAAAAACGAATAGCAGAAAAATTTCATGATAAACAAAAACACGCCGAAAAACAAAAATAACAAAAATAACAAAACGGAAAATTACTGAAAAACAGCTAAACTCAAGTTTTCACTTTCACTGGCAGACACACAAATTGCGGCCTATAGATATACTACAATGCGGGGTCGGTGGTCGACAAATGGAAGTGGTTGTTGCTGGTTAATGTCCACGTATACGGCTCTCGATATCGGGGTCCGGGTCAAGGGGTCGAGTTAATGGGTAGCCAGCCACGCTCTGTTAACCCAACCAAATGCTCCAAATGAGAACCTGCGCTTTCAATTTGACTCAACTGGCAAAACGCAAACGGAAGTTGGAAACCCGTGATTCACACTGCTACAGAGAACGAATTTCACGAGTGAAAACCATTTTTAGTTAATTTTCATTTTATTGTCAGCAGTCATTTTAAAACGAGTGCAAATGTTTCAGTCGGATGCAACCGACTGCGTAATGCTCAATAATTACCCAAAGGCAGCAACTAGCTGAATAAATGAGGAGCTATTGATTTCCCCGAGCCTCGGGACGTGGGTTAAAAAGCTTCGAACTTATCTAAAGAGAGAATCTTTTCTTTATTCTCAATCTGATAACTCTAGCTCTAAAACCGTTAAAGATATCGATTGAGGGGATTTTACGCCATCAAATTTTGGCAATAACCGACTGCGCAATACTCTTTATCATAGCTTGAAACCTAGCAAAAAAATCAAACAGATTTGAAAACTGTTCTGAACTCATTTTGGGGTTAATCGAAATATTTGTGGAGAGCAACTAAATAAAAACTAAAATTCATTTAATCTCTTTCATTTTGTGAGGCAGATGTGTTAAATGTGTCCCAATTGCAACGAATTGTTCGTGATTCAACAATCTCCCTTGTGCAATTTTGCGAAAGTATCAAAGTTTTTTCAATACTATATACTTCTATAAAGTACTAAATACTACGCCAAAACAGATATATCTAAAATTCTAGGCTATAATGCTCGTATCGTATTTTATTAACACGGATCTAATGAATGCCAGCACACAAATTACACATTAGTGGAGCGTTATGAAGCTTTATTATCGAGGAGCTCCCACGGACAGAACAGACAAGTTCGTCTCATTAGCATTATATAGTTTACTAGCGGGTATTACCCGGCCTTGCCCGTGGCACTTATAAAATAAATTTTCTCAAAAGGTTTTAAAAATTTGAAACTGATCGCACGGTAATCATACAATCTTTATCCGCCAATTTACCACTGTTGCGGGTGGATTTTCCCAATTCGCTGAAACACGTATTCATTATACTCTTATGTAGAGCTTTGAAAATAAGTTTTATGCAAATCGGACAAAACTTTAAGCTTAGGCCAACAAATCTTTACTTCGCATTTCTAACGAGGAGTCTTGGATTCCGCACGTAAGTGTGAAACACCTCTCAAATGATTTTTCATATAGATTTTTTGAAAAAAGGAATTTGAGCGCGTAACGTTACACACCAAATCTTTGACTTTTTTGGATTTTCCAAAATGTAAGAAACACCCCTCAAATAAATTTGAACAAAGATCTTTGAAATTGAGTTTAAGGCCTATCGGATGGTAAACAAAAAAGTTTCATACAACGTTTTTCGCGATTTTTCCACACATGCGGGTGGAATTTCTTGAAATCCCGTCCTAAAGTGCACCTTCATCACATAAGGTAACCACAGTGAAAATTTCAGCTTCCTAGCTTTTAGGGTTTGGGCTGTGCGTTGATCATCAATCAGAAAGTCAATCAGTCAATCAGTCAGTCATATATAGACATACATCAAAATTATTAACAATAGGGAGCTGTTGAAATTAATTTGAAGCCGACTAGACAAAGACCTCGCCCTCACCAATATTCAATCAGTCAATCAATCAGTCAATCAGTCGTTCAGTCTGTTATCGCTTGACAATTTTAATAGGAATAGTATATAATACCCTATAAACACTTGAAAGGGGTCGTCAGTTTTTTTTAAGTGAACAAATCAAGAATCGCAGTTAACTCTTCAGTTTAATCAATATTTTATTTTGGAATGCACTAGCTGCAAAAAACAAAAAAAAAATTGCGTTAGACGCTATTAGACTCGGTTAGTTTGGACGCCCGACGAGCTCTGCATTGGTCCTTATCCAGCTGCGCAGGGCGGCGACGCGTTCGTAGCCATCGGGCGCCTCGCGTCCGCAGCCGCCCAGCACAAAGCTGGCGACGCCGACGAGGCGGCCACCATAGACAGCTGGTCCACCGGAGTCGCCATGGCAGGCGCCCAGATTGGCGCCATGCAGCAGGCACATGGTCGTCTCCGGCAGGCGGGTCATGTAGCGGCTGGTGCATTGGGAACGGGAAATGCTGCGCACCTGCACATAGAGCAGATCATTGGAGATGGGCCCGCCGTGGTAGATGGCGCCCCAACCGGAAATATCCACAATCGAATTGGTCGGCGGATCCGTTTCGGCCAGCTCAATGGCCGAGATGTTCGCATTGAAGCCGATCGGCTCACGCAGACGCAACACGGCAATATCGTAGCCCTGTCCGCCATTACCGTATTGGGGATGCACCCGGACAGCCGCCACGTCCACATAGGTTGCATAGCTGTTGAGCTGCAGGCTGCCCGCCTGCACCGCCAGTCTGGATGGGGCTGTGCTGTAGTGTTGGGGGGTTCTTAGGTGAGCCAAGGTTCTTATGGGAATGGACGCTTTTCAGATATGCACTTACACATCCTGACCGAACTGGACGCAGTGCGCCGCAGTCAGCACATAAACGGGCGATATGATCGATCCGCCGCAAATGTGGTTGCCAAAGTAGCGCAGCGACACCTGATGCCTGAACTGACCCGCCTGGGCACGCCTGCCGCCCACAATGCGCGGCCGTATGGAGACCACCGGCTGCCTGGTTGTCTCTCGCTCTTCGCCCAGCGCCATTCCTCCGCTCAGCAGCAGTATTAATAGGTTCGTTAGCAGCTCCATTGGCTTGACTTCCCGTTTGGCATGTGTGGGCAACGGCACAGTGCTCCGCTCTTTTATGGCAATCGGGCGCAGCCCATCATCATCATCATCATCAACAGTCCCTTCAATCGGCCAAGTCAAAAAGCCCCTTTAGATGTCTCACTTCTGGCTGGGTTCTATGGCGCTTATCAGCCTCGCAAATGACGGCACCTTAATTACCCAAAAGACCGTCAAGCTAGCCAGACACGTGCTCGCAGCCCCACACATTACTATGCATCATCTAGTATCGAACATCTACGAAAACCGATCGATAGCTCTACGGAACGGATGATTCTTGAGTTGTGGAAAGCGTTTTCCCTCGCAGAACTCGCTTAGCCCCTGTAATTCAATTCCAATTCCACTTTTTCGAGCTTTCTGCTTTCTTTTTTTTCGAAACTAAAATGCCTTGTGCCAGTCCATAAGTTTAAGTTAAGCACATCGAGCGAAAAAGCCTCTGGGTAAATTGCGTTCTAAATTAAAGCTAAAATCCACTCCTAAATCGACTGTTAAAACTCAATCAAGACTGTTGATCAATCAATTAACCACATAACAAGTTACAAGGCAGTTTATCTGCCTTGCAAAAACTTACAAGGATAATCGATTTCCTGATCGTTGATCGCAATTAATGCAACATTTCTGTATGGTGTCTATTAGAGTCTATCTGTAAATACTTCTTGCAATAAGGATCAGCACATTTATTCGCTTTGTAAATTTTGAACATTTATCGATGTCCAGCCAAAATGAGAAATGAGAAATTTGCACAAATCCAATTAACTCTTGTCCGACCATAAAAACAAAGTTGTCGAATGCTTCTTAAGAAAATATTAACATTGCTGAAGAACTGTTAAATGCGTTTATTCGTCGATTGATTTACAAATGGGCATGCTTGGTAATCCATTCGCGATGGTAGAATACCTTGGCATAGCCATCGGGATTGGCGGAGCCGCAGCCATCAACGACGAAGCCGGCAACGCCAACGAGCTCGCCATCAAAAATTGCCGGGCCGCCAGAGTCGCCATTGCAGGCGCCGTTGCCCGGTTCGTGCGCCAGGCAGAGCATGCTCTCCCTGTAGACGCCGATGGCGGTGATGCAGCCGAGTCTCGATATGGAGCTGAGCGTGTTCCACTGCATCTGGCGGGGCAGATCGCCATTGGTGCTAAGCAAGCCCCAGCCGGAGATGATCACCTGGCTGGCCACAGGCGTCTCCACGCTGGCCAGCGGTATGGCGCGTATCTGGCTGGAATACACGAGCGCCTTCTCCAGCCTCAGCAGCGCCACATCATTCCAAAAGCTATTGTAATCCTCATGCACCAGCACTTCTGCCACATTGACGAGCATGCCTCCGCTGAAGCGATCTAGGCTGCCGGCGCGGATGCTCAGCTGGACATCGGACAATTCCGTCGATTAAGGTGCTGCGAATCATTGATAGGCCCTGTTATTACCGTAACTTACCAAAATCAAAGGAAAGGCAAACCGAAAAGAACTGCACGCCGAAGATTTAATACCCTTACATGTGGCTTGGACGGGTTTGCATTGCGACTTTGATTGGATTGGAACATAGGGAGCATATGATTTATTTAATCGTCCGATCTGCAGATATCTCGAAAGAAAGCGAACCACGTCGTATATATCAATATATCTTGTACAACAGAAAAGTTGTTCCAACAACTCATCGATTTTTCCCAAAGAGTTTTATGATATAGTCGTCCAATGTTGATAAGATTTTGGTCACATGTAAGAGGCCAAGTTCGGTCATTATATCTTGAAAAACAAAGAACTTCTTTCTTGATACTTACTTTTCCAAAGATTCCCGATGTCAACTTTATTATATAGTGCATCGATTTGGGAAATTCTAACAGATATGTATCTAGTATTTGCAGCGAGACAAAATCTTAAGGTTAATGACTGGTCAAGCATATATACATATATATATAAATATATGTATATATAGTTTTTAGTATCAGATGACTCTACCTCTAAGTTTTACATACAATGTAACAACATTAAAATATCCCCAGCAAGGGCATTGAAATTGAGGTAAACCGTCTAACTATCGCTGATTGTTGGAGCTTAACCATGACGGGGTTTACCCCTAGCAATAAATTTAATTTTTACTGCTTAGCTTTTTAGCTGTGATATATTATGGGAGCTTTGCTTGAATTCTGGCTAAATTGAAGGCCCTCCACATAACATCTTATCAAAGTAAAAAATCTCTCCGCACTTGATGCAATTGATTCTAGATCGATTTTGTGCTTCATCAGTTAGCTAATACTTACCAGTTATGGCTATCCATAAATACTTCAATATAATCTAGATTTTCCCAGACGACAGCTCTGAGGAATCTTTAACAATCTTTTGCTTAATATACAAATATATGACTCGTCTCTATTACGTATTTATATCCCGAATTTAACACTAATCCTGATATTTCAACGTAGTGCACCGTAAACCCCAAATCGAAAGAAACATAATTCAAATGTATTGCATAGACAATGGGGTATTATTGTAAAGTTCCGATCATGTCCTCGTGAACTCAAATCCAATAATTAATTGCATATATATTGGATCTAGGCTTCTTGATCTTGACTTTTAACAGAGCTCTTTTTAGTTCTGTTTAAAAAGATAAGGATTGGCTAACTATCCAATTGAATCCAATTGGTTGTCAGACAAAATGATAATCTTATCTATAAATCTATATTATCTTTTTTCCTGCTCGTGTCGCTGTGTATAAGGGCTTCACTAAACTGTTTATACGTAGAGAGTATTATTAGTATCAGAAAGAGTATCAGGAGATGGGTCTTATTTTTGATCCCATCAAATTTATATTCTGGCTCAGTATCCGTCTCTTCTTTCATCTCTTTTCATACATACGGGTCTCGTAGTCTTAGAGCTATCGTCGGAGTCGTCGGATCTACAACATATGTTATAAGCCTGCCTTGGGAATGATCGGGCGAAAGTTAAGTTTGACCAAACTCACAAATTACGACGTTCGCAATTCTGTCAATATTTCTACTATATCTCTTGTCTTGTCTGATCTAAGATCTAAGGCCTGGCGATTTTGGCAGTTTATTTATGGACTCTATTAATAAATATAGCGCAGTGACAAATTGTGATTTACAAATTAAGAACTGACTTTATGAAATTGATTGCAAAAATATATAAAGTTGGCTTCGTCATGCATACGTCTATGAACTTTGGACTATATGGTATATTTCATATACTCTTTGATCCTATCCGTAATTGCAAACTTAAAACTTTAAATATACGAATATCTTTCTATAAAATTCAATCATTAAAAACTGTAAAGAAATGTTATTGATATGGGTATTTTAGACAAATCTCATGCTAAAAGCCGAGGATTCAAAATCTACCACCTATGTTATCTATATGTGGGTGGTAGCTGGTATTAATCAGTTTTCATTGAAACATGTGCTATCTTTCCACCCATTTTCCGTCCGTTTCAAACTTCACAATGGCGAAAAAAGCAGTTATCACCTATTTTTCACCTTTGATGGTGGAATTGACAGTAATTTAGTTTCCTAGCTATGACTCTTACATAAAGTGTTTGAACATAAAACCCGATTGAAATTAAAGCGCATACCGCGCCGATTATCGTGTGGTTATATATGTATATATATATATGTTAGTTTATGACATCATAACACTTATCAGGTAATTAATTGATCGGTAAAACCAAGGTATATCCAAATATCGGCTAACATCTTCAATATATCTTGTGGTTATATAATGGCATGTATTTCAACTTTGTATCGAATGGGTTTTTGGGCTTGTTTTAAGCTAATTCTGGAGCTGCTGCAGCAGCCAGTCATGGTAGCCGGAAATGCGCACAAAGACGTCCGGATACCGTGAGCCGCAGGCCCCGACCACAAAATTACTAACGCCCAGCAGCTTGCCCTGGTAGACAGCTGCGCCGCCGCCGTCGCCATAGCAGGTGCCCTCCTTGAGGGCATGGGCCAGGCAGAAGCCTTTGCTAGCTTCAAGCTCACTGTACGCATCCAGGCAAGCCGCGCTCGTCGCGAGCTGCAAGTCCAGCTGACGTATCTTAAAGGAGGCAATGCCATCGACGGTGGTGCCCCAGCCGGCTACGCTGACCACGGCGCCATCCTCGGGCAGCGGCTCGCTCTGATCGACCAGCTCAATGGGCTGGATGCGTTCCGTGAACACAAGCGGACTGCTCAGCGTTATGATGGCCAGATTGTTGTCCAGCTTGTTGTAGTCCGGATGTGGCGTGACGGCAGCAACGGTAACAATACGACCACCCGCGTATTGATTGGTGCTGCCCACGCGACACGACAAGCGGCTGACATCGATCCTGGCGAGAGTCCGAAAAGTTATGTTAGTCTAACTGGAGTACACCTAGCGTTGTCCGACTTACTGTTTGCCATCCCGATAGACGCAATGGGCGGCGGTCAGCAGCTGTGTCTCCGACACAATGCTGGCGCCGCACACGTGCGCATTGTCGATGCGCAGGGACACCGCGTAAGGTGCCGCTGTGGTCAGCGCCTCCTCGCCGCCCAGAATGCGCCCCTGCGGCGCGCCCTCAATGCCTGCGGCCAATCCAAGCAGCAGCAGGGCGACCAGTGTCTGATTTATTTGCATCTTTAGCTGCCAACTATTTCTATTCCTAATATATAATTTTCAAACTCGGAAAAAGTGGCTGCTCGGGCCCTGTTGAAGTCGTTTCTGAATGCGCAGCGCAAATGCCGCCAAGTGAAGAGCTCAATGGGAAGCCTTTGCCCGCTTTGGCGACTTATCGCTTATGGCTTTTGGCTGGCCACTAAATCTAATCTTATCATGGTCAGCAGCTAATTTCAACTGTTATTGTTATTATTCTGGCAATAAATTTGCCATATTGCTGGCCAATATACAGAGCGGGGGGGCAGCACGGCGGTAGGGGAGGGGGCAGGTGGGTTTTCGATTTTAAAAGTGACATCAGTCAATAGATAGACAAGATAGACAAGAAATGCTCGTAATGCGGCTTCTAAACATGCCAGTGGGATCAATGGGATAACATATTTATCATGCTCTTGTGTTTAACGTAAAATGTATTTGAACCTGGAATTTACTTTTACTACTAACTGAGCTTTCAACTAAACCAGTTACTCAAAAAACAGCCGAGCCAAATCCATCCAAACATATGGTAAAGATTCTTTATAAGTCGTTTAATTCAAATGAAAAAAAAACTTTTAAGGAAGTCTTTAAAAATCAGGTTTAATTGAACCATGTATTAGCTTTCCACCCATTTTCCGTCCATGGAGAGGTAATTTCCAATATAAGCGAATACACTTCACAAGTGTTTTTCCATATAGATACTTACAAATGAATCTTGCTCGAAAAAATCAGCTATCACCTATTTTTCACCTCTGATGGTGGATGGTGGTTATATATATATATATGTTATTCTTCTTCATAAGTCGTTCAATTCAAATTAAAAAAAAAAACCTTTAAAGAAGTCTTTAAACACCAGATTCACGAGCCGAACCTAAGGGTATTCAGTTGGTTCAAGCCGTGAAGCGTGAGAACTGGTCGATATTCTTCTTCATATCAGATCTGGCAAACTTTTATGTAAAAATTCTACTAAGCTCTAACTTAATATTCCGGCCAAAACTAAACCTGATCTGTTAATAACTTAACATCCTTTGCTCTTTCAATTTTCTGATCTGGCATAAATACCCTATATATATAATATATAGATAATGCGTGGAACAGTGAGTAATCGATGACACGAAATTTGGCAACTGACCATTCTCTTTAATCTATTGTTATAGATGGTAGCGGGTCTCTCCTATTCCGCTAAATCGAAATTGGCCATATCTGTCGATCGTATGCTATCAATTCGAGTGGCTCGAAAAATACGGCACCTTTGTTCGATCCAATTTGCGGTAAACTAACGCTATCTATAGACCCTATATACAACATACATATGTACTATACGATACAATCGGTATAGCCCGTTAGTTACCTTCTGATATGGCCAACTGGAATTTATGGGGCCTTATAAATGGATCGGACATTGTTTAGTTTTCATAGACGTAATGCCCGTCCAGCCCAAAGCCCATAAAATTATCGTAAATTGGCAATAGAAAAAAAAACACGCGATACACTTTTTTTTTGTTTTTGTTTTCGTTTTTTTTTTTTACACTCCACTCAGCTTATTGCACAAGAAAAAAATATCAAAAAAAAAAAAATAGAGGGTTGCGGGTAGGGGGATTAATGATTTTCCAGCTGCTGCATTACTTCTTGTTGGCCTCAATCCAGCTGATGTAGTAGGAGATGCGGGTGGAGACGTCGGGGTAAATGGTGCCACAGTTGCCCCAGAAGAAGCTAACCACGCCCAATAGCACATTGTCGTCATCAACGACAGCGGCGCCAGCGTCGCCGCGGCAGACGCCCTGCTTCTCGGCTCTGGACAGGCACAGCACCGAATCGTAGCCATAGCCAGCGGATAGTTCACATTGTGATTTGCTCAGCGTGTTCAGATTGGACTTCTGTAGCTTGTAGTTGGTTGAACCGTCGGCCTGCTCGCCCCAGCCGGCCACATAGACGGGCGTGCCATTTGGCGGCTGCTCCTCAGCATCTGTTTCGCTGCTGCCCTCCTCTGGAGCCGCGGGCAGCTCAATTTTGTTCACCTTCTCGCTGAAGGTCAGCGGCTTGCTGAGCGTCAATATTGCCAGATCGTGCAAAAAGTTGCCATACGAGGGATGGATAAGCACCTCGCTGATGTCCACCAGTTCCCCGCCAGCAAACTGATTGATGCTGCCCACGCGAGCGCTCAGCTCGCTGGCCGAAACGCTGTCAAAGAGAGCGAGAGAGAGAAATGTGAATTAAAACTGGGTTTGGTTCCAGAAGGAAACCGTTAAAATCGGTTCGAAAAGCTTAGGCATGCCTTAGAATAATGGAACTGCAGGATAAACTCAAAAAAGCAGAAAATCGATAAGTATCGATTATTGGTTCTGTGAAACGGGAGTTCGCTATCGATGACTCGACATAAACTCAGTCGTAGAGGCAATAAGAGCTCTGTGAGATTAACATGCGGACTAATGGACCCATTTTTACTGGGTTCAGGTTCAACTCAAACTATATTTTCTTGGAGCTTAGCTTAGCCTTCCTTCTACTTACGGATTAGCGCCCACATCGGACACACAGTGGGCGGCGGTCAGCATTTGTGTCTGGGATATGATGGCGGCCTGGCAGACGTGCGCCTTGTTCAGGCGCAGCGATGCCACATAGGGAAACTCGGCCACCTTGGCATCCTCGCCGCCGAGCAGACGTCCCTGCGGCAGGGCCGCAACCAGAGCCAGGGTCAGGGCCAGAGAAAGCGCTGCGAGCGACATGCGTTGATCTATCATCGCGTCCAAATGTTAACTAAATCGCCGCTCGATGGCTAAGCCGCTTGGCACTTCGGTCTGCATCTAATCTGCAGACACGATAAGCATTTAATATGACCTGGTCGCGCGCGATTAGATTGGCGGTCATAAAAATTTTGGCGCCCGTATAAAAGTCATCGGCCCGAGGCCGGCCTCAATTAGTTGAAATTGCACCCAAAATGCTGCCAGTTCATAAGATTTGCCTGCTGTTCCTGCTGCTCGGAGCAGCTGTGTGCCACGCGGCGGCACAGAAGGGTCGACTGCTGGAAGGCCAGGCGGCCGCTGTTGGCTCCCATCCGTACAGTGTCTCCCTGCAGCGAAATGGCGCTCATATCTGTGGAGCTGCTCTGATCAGCAACAAGGTCTGCCTGACCGCCGCCCATTGCGTCACCGTCGGCGGCATTGAAAGGTAGCAGAGCATGTGGCAAGTCTTTCGATTATATGATGATGTATTGATACCCTGTACTGCCCGCAGCTATCCGGCGCGCAGTTTCTTGGTGCGTGCGGGCAGCATTCAGCGTGTGGCTGGAGGCCAGCTGGCCCAGGTGGCTCGCCTAGTGGTGCACAAGGACTATGCGAATGGACTCAATGATCTGGCTTTGGTTGTGCTCGAGCAGGCCCTGACCCTAAATGCCAATACACAGCCCATTGCTCTGGCCAGCCAAGCGCCGCCCGCCGGCGCGGAGATCACATATACCGGCTGGGGTGCCATACTGAATCAGGGCACGCTTAGCCAACGCCTGCTGGTGGGCAGCCGCCAGACAATTAGTGCGGCAGACTGCCAGAAGCAGCTGTATATAGATGACGAGGGACTCTTGTGCCTGGTGTCAGCATCAGAGACGGCCTCCAACGGCATCTGTCATGGCGATGCCGGTGCACCGGCTGTCTATAAGGACGAGCTGGTCGGCATTGGCGGCTTCTATGCTGACGTCTGTGGCAGCTCCCTGCCCAATGGATTTATGAATGTCGTCCATTACCTAGACTGGATTAAGGCCAATATGTAAAACATCTCGCCAGCTGAACCCTTCAATTCGTTCGAACTGCAGTCAGCCAACACGAAGGCTTTCTATGATATGGTAGTCGTATAAGATTCTTAAAATAAAATTTTCTCGCTGCTCGATACCTAATTTAGGATCAAGCAGGGTCGTGTGGGTTACCTACTAAATATCCAACGGTTGGAAATTTGGTTTATTCAAATATTAATATGACATCTGGCCTGAAGAGATTAATCATTGGATTAATCATTGAAAGACCATCAATTGGCTTCTGAGAGCTCTAAATAAGAACAAAACAAGAAAACTGATTTGCAACTGAATTTCTACATAATTTGCTCATTCAAAGCCAGAAATACTTGTTGGTATATATTTGTATTATAATGTGTACATAACTTCAATTTGTTATCTTAAAATAGGGTATCTGACTGTCGGTTTCTGCTTTTGGATAGTTTTTGTGCCGACTCCTTGAATACCGTATAAATACCTTTAGGAGTCGGAAATGCTTCCTGCTAACTGTTACATGCATTGGCACAAAACCAATATACCCTTTCATCCATTTTCAATGGGCTCAGCCTGTTAATATTACCTGAGGAAAAGATAGTACGCATAGATTAAAGTTTCCCATGTTTGTTGTGAAGGCATAAAAACTTGGCCCAGGGGAATTCTTCCCAGAATTCTTCCCAGTTATGCACCCAACAGGATCGTTCAGATCGTCTGGCAGCTTTTTTTTGTAAGGCCGACTGTGTGAAGTGGAAAAGATGGGCAATCATTTGAAACGTGTGCCAAGGGCTAATCTCAAGTAGACCAATTGAAAATCGTGCCACACTGGATTGGAGATAAATATTTTGGCTATGACAAATTTGTGTGTTTGAATGAAGGCAGGCTTTCTAAAGAATATTTGATAGCTCCCAAACAAAGAAGACAACGTTGGCTGCATTCGGGGTTACTCTTTATTGGGAAAGGAACATTAGGAACATTATTCCATCTGCTTCTGGATCCATTCGTAGTTGGCGGCAATGCTGATGAAGCGTTCCGGCAATAGACCACCGCACTCGCCCAGGAGCTGAGCGGCGAGGCCCACGAGTTTGCCATCATAGACTGCGGGACCACCAATATCGCCGGTGCAGATGCCTTGACGTCTCTGGTGGCCCAGGCAGAGCACCTGATCGTTGTCGACGAGCGCATCATCGACCAGGCGGCATTCGCGCTCTGACTCCACAACGGCGAAGCCAACCTGCAGGGTACGGTACATGTTCGCCTCCGTCTCCTTGATGCGTCCCCAGCCGGAAATGTCAACGTAAGCGCCCAGTGGTGGATTCTGTGTGGCCAATGGCAGGGCGCCGACATCAGAATTGAAGACCAGGGGCTCGGTGAGACGCAGCAAAGCGATGCCAGTTGTAAGCTCGTTATAGTTGGGATTCAATGTGATTTCCTCAACGCGTATGCGCTGACCGCCATTGTAGAGATCCACAGTGCCAGCCGAAACCATAAATAGTTGTGGTGGCCATCTGAATGCGGAGTATAATGCTTAAGTAGTATCCAGGATGAGCGGATCCATCGCTAGCTACTTACGGTGTATCCTTGCCGGCCGAGCATACACAGGTGAGGGCAGTGAGCGCATAGCGTTCGGCGATGATGACTGCTCCGCAGTTGTAGCTGCCGCCAACGGAGAGCGCCGCCTGGTAGGGCAGCTGGCCCAAGATGGCATCTTCGCCGCCAACAATGCGGCCTTGGGGGCCAGCATTGGCCCTTGAGGAGCAGCCAAGGAGCGCGCCGAGCAACACAAAAGCAGCAGGGAATTTCATTATTTTACAATGGGCCAGATTGATGCAAGCGTTTAACTTTTATAGTCGTCGCGGGGTATCAAAAGTTTAGATAGATAGTAATTTTTTAGTAATATCTGTGCATATGGTATATATTCTTGGGCAGTATCTTATCGCAGCATTGATGCGATACGTCCCATCCGGTTGGTATCTGATTAGACAAGCAGAAGCGCGAAGTGTGCCCCGCTCCGCCCCGCCCATTGATCCATTTCAACGGAATTCAAGCTGGTGCGGCTGGACAAGCACAAATCAATGAACTTTGATTGCGTTTGTGGGGAACACGTTTGCAGTTCGCATGGGTGGAACTGTCTGTTGGGGAATTGTGGGGCCAATGCACTCAACGCTGCCGCCGGGGCTGGCCAAATCAAAGCACGTACCTCGAGCGGCCATTCGTTTTGGTCAGCCACAACAGGTTGTTGTGCTTGTCCAGCAGCAGCAACAGCAACAGCAATGCCAACGGCAACAGCTCATCCATCTTCATCTGCTTATAACAACAGCCTCGCTGGCGACTCTCGACATTTGCAGACTTGACGTCACCAGCAACGGACCAGCCCAGCTGCCATCAAACCCAACACCATGATCTTGCGAAATACGATTGCCGGACAGGTGCTGCTGCTGCTCTTGTACGCCCGTCACACGTTCCTCTCCAGCGCCAAAACGGTCAGCACCAGCGAACAGTTGTCCATGGCCATGCCGGAGCCTCGTGCCTATCTGCCCGATGCCCAGAATCTCGACTTTGTTTATCATGATCACGAGGAGCTCACCCGATTCTTAAGGTGAGTGGCAATCAACTCTGGACAATGGACATTATCTCATTGTCTCCCTCCGAATAGAGCAACGAGTGCACGATATCCGAATCTGACAGCGCTGTACTCCATTGGCAAGTCCATACAGGGCAGGGATCTGTGGGTGATGGTGGTCAGTTCATCGCCGTATGAGCATATGGTGGGCAAGCCTGATGTCAAATATGTGGGCAATATACATGGCAATGAGCCCGTCGGTCGCGAGATGCTATTGCATCTCATACAGTACTTTGTGAGCAGCTATAACACGGATCAGTATGTCAAATGGCTGCTGGATAACACACGCATCCACATACTGCCCACCATGAATCCCGATGGCTATGCGGTATCCAAGGAGGGCACCTGTGATGGCGGCCAGGGACGGTAAGATTGTCTTCGCCCTTTCATTCTGTTGCCTTGGATCTTGCTATCCTGTGCGTTCCATTTCTTCCATTTCTTGCAGATACAATGCGCGTGGCTTTGATCTGAACCGCAACTTTCCGGATTACTTTAAGCAGAACAACAAGCGCGGGCAGCCCGAAACGGATGCCGTCAAGGACTGGATATCCAAGATCCAGTTTGTGCTGAGTGGCAGCCTCCATGGTGGCGCCTTGGTTGCCAGCTACCCCTACGACAATACGCCCAACTCCAGTAAGTAGTCTTAAAAGTGCGCGCCCATTTGTTGGTCTTTCCAATCGAAAACTATGCTCGGCCTCGCCTCAGTAAGAGTTCCGATTTATAAAGTTATCTTTCCCGCAATGCTCTCTGTTTGAACTTTAATCCTTGCCTTCGCACCAATATGGCTGCTCAAAGGAATCTGCCGTTCGTCCGCCCTGTGCGCGAGTGAGTAGACGTCGCCCCTGCCGGCCGACTCATCTAATCTTTCAACTTTCCCTCTCTCTCGCCCTCTCTCTCTCCTGTTCTATCTGTGTTTATTTGATTTGTATTGTGTCGCACCACATGTCCCCTGGGCGCAGTGTTTCAGACCTATTCGGCAGCGCCGTCGCTGACGCCTGACGACGATGTCTTTAAGCATTTATCCTTGGTTTATGCCCGCAATCATGCCAAGATGTCAAGGGGCGTGGCATGCAAGTCGGCAACGCCAGCCTTTGAGAATGGGATCACAAATGGTGCCGCCTGGTATCCACTGACCGGTGGCATGCAGGATTACAATTATGTTTGGTATGGCTGCATGGAGATCACGCTGGAGATCTCCTGCTGCAAGTTTCCGCCGGCCTACGAGCTCAAGAAATACTGGGAGGATAATCAACTGGTAAGTGCCGCTGCTTGCTGCTGACCAACTGGATACTAATCTTTAATATAACAGTCGCTGATCAAATTTCTGGCCGAGGCGCATCGCGGTGTACAGGGCTTTGTCTTTGATCCGGCGGGCATGCCCATTGAACGAGCCTCAATCAAGATCAAGGGACGCGACGTCGGCTTCCAGACGACCAAGTACGGTGAATTCTGGCGCATACTATTGCCGGGCTACTACAAGGCCGAGGTGAGTGAAAAGTTGGGCCCATTTGCACGGGGCTCACTTATGAATCCATTTGTTTTTTTTTTTGCCTGAGCTAGGTGTTTGCCGAGGGCTATGCGCCACGTGAAGTGGAGTTCGTCATTGTCGAGCAGCATCCCACGTTGCTCAATGTCACACTGCAAGCCTCCAAGGTAAGTTTCGCACTAGTTCTCATTTATAATCCCCCGTCTGGTGCTGGCTGATATTCTAACCCAAAATCTGTAACCTGGTATATACGTGATCCTTTCGCAGTATATTGTTGCCCCCGTCGCCACCGTGGCCCCCACTGGCGCCACAACGCCGCGTACCCAGCGCCGGTTGGTGAATGATAAACTACAATTAACAACCGAGTAGAATCGCCAAAACGCTGGAGCGCAACAGCAGCCCCCGCGTGTAAATATTCGCTGAGTGCTTTAGTCTTAAGGCTTGCCCACTAACCCAATTAGCCCCAACTAGGAATAACAAATTCTTCAGCTAGTGTCGAGGGAAATGAATGAATGCATTGCACTTGAACGATGGATACGACAATTTGAAATTTTTGACCAAAGCGTAGGATTAAAGTCTAACAACTAGCCAAATTATTATATTACTATCCTATAATATAGTGTATTGAATTTTGAATGCTTTTCATTTTTTTTTTCTTTTTGATTTTGGTGGTTGAGTAAAATGTATGTAATTACGTAAAGAATTCACTTGTTCCGCAAAAACTCATAATATAATTAAGCGTTGTTCTCGTTATAAATATTATTAAATCTAATACTGGTTTTTGGCTTTTTAATGTGGACAATAAACATGGAGTTAAAGCATCACCTGTCGACAGACTCAAAACAGTGCATTAACCACATTCGCCTACTATTCACAGCGCATTGAGGGCGTCGGAGCTGGCGGGCCCTCGTACTACCGGCCCATGCAGGCACCCCAGCATTATAGGCCAGGCGGCCCCCCGCCTTACGCCGCAGCCGCATCCACTGAGAATGGCATCTTTTCGACCATCAGCAATGGGCTGAACAGCTTGTACTCAAATATTTTTGGTTGAGTACTTAATACAGATGCTCGTTAATTATTAAGATTATGTGTGTTTAGTGCCTAGACTTTAATTTGTTCGTCTATTTATAATTAAAAACGAAAATAAAGCAATAAAACGTTTTGGAAAACAAATGCAATTTTTTTAGACCTGTGAGAGCAGAACTTTGCCATCCACATTATATAGATATCTATTAGAATTTAGTTACAAGTATATTAAAAAAGAAAAGTACTTTTTATTAATTTGTTGATAAAACATCAATAAAAAAAAATGTACACATGAATTTTCTAGTTGTGTATTATTGTGCAGTGTCAGTTGGTCCTTCTATACATACTTTTAAACACGAAATTTAAAACTGCCGCTCAAATAATAATATCGAATGCATCGAGCTAGCTAGACATTTTACCGATATGTGGTGAGTTGATTTTCTCAAATATCGATACATCGATACGACATCAACAACCATAACTACTAGTTCGCCATTTTCTTTGTCGCTTTGTCGCGCTGTGGGGTATTCTGAATTCTGTGATCAAAAACTTGTGAATAAGCATTAAAAATGGTAAATTAAAATAAATTACATAGACAATATAATTAGTTTACAGCACAATAGATGCAAGTGTAGTAAAATATCCATATTTTCATTGATAATTTCATACAAACATGCGTTTTCATTTGCCGGGTGTGAAAAGCCGCACGCACAGAGACTGCAGCCCCAAGCTATTTGACAAGCCTGCACACACGTGAGAGCGCATTGCTTCCAGAAACATCCATTATGTTTACATTTATATTTAAGCATTTTCGAATATGTCTAGTCAAAAAGCAAACATAATACCATAATTTGGGCATGTGAACAGACATTTTCAGATGCATGCTGCTGGGTGTGTGCTGCGCTTGGCTGACGATGAATCACGCACTATTTGGGGTTAGGTCCGATGCAATAGGTGCACAGCTTTTACACACTCACAAGCATCTGTGCATACATACATACATATATGAAGCTTGTGCATAAACAAAATAAGAGTTGAATGTTATATTTGTTTTGGTCAATAGGAGATGTCTTTGAATCCCGTGCGTATACTCAAAAATGAGGCGCAGGAGGAGAAAGCCGAAATGGCGCGTCTGTCGTCGTTTATTGGTGCCATTGCCATCGGAGATCTTGTAAAGAGTACCCTGGGACCAAAGGGCATGGACAAAATCTTGGTGTCCACTGGTCGTAATGCCGGGCAAGTGGAGGTTACCAATGATGGCGCCACAATTTTACGCGCCATTGGCGTTGATAATCCAGCTGCTAAAATTCTGGTCGATATGTCGCGTGTACAGGACGAGGAGGTTGGCGATGGCACCACATCCGTGACTGTGCTCGCATCCGAATTGTTGCGCGAGGCTGAGAAACTGGTTGAACAGAAGCTGCATCCACAGATCATTGTGGCCGGCTGGCGTACGGCCGCCCAGGTGGCTCTCGAGGCACTCACAGCCGCCGCTCAGGACAATTCGGCCAATAATGAGAAATTCAAAAAGGATTTGCTCAACATCGCACGCACCACATTGTCATCAAAGATCCTACATCAGCATAAGGATTTCTTTGCCAATCTGGCCGTCGATGCTGTGCTGCGCCTCAAGGGCTCCGGTGAACTCAAATCAATACAGATTATCAAAAAGTCCGGCGGCACATTGGACGACTCGTTCCTCGATGACGGCTTTCTTCTGGACAAGAAGCCCGGCGTGCATCAGCCACAGCGCGTAAGTAATCCCCCCAAAACATTTACAATAATATTACTCATCAGCTTTATAAATATGCGAATGTGTGCGTCTCTCTCTCTCTCTCTCTCTCTCTCTCGCTGCTGCCAAATGCTCCATATTGGCGCGTCAAAATGACTGTGAGTTATGTTGTTGCATTTGCCATTCATATCACAGCCATTTTGACGAGTTTGATGTGGCAGCCACAAACTGCAATCAGCCATGCGACGATCTCCATATTATTGTGTTACATATTTGAAGTTAAATATTACCAAAAAGACGAGCCTATGCTGTCGAGGCCACGTGACTCAGACGCTAAGCTGACATCAGGCTTGGTGTTATAAGCTCAATTGTTTTTGTAGATACGAGTTAAAGTCAAGCTTTTAGATCAGCAAAAGGTGCTTACATGGATTATCATACTATATCAAGCATTTTATTATTATTAATTATTTTACGGCTTGACAATGTTTGGTTAAACTAACAAATCAAATATTTAGCATGAAAGATGAAAGATGGATAAACAGATGGCCAAATGCTCACAGAAGATATTATTTTTGGTTGTAGTTAAAAGAAAAATATAAAAAATTACTTTTTCAGCAAATAAACTAGATTCAGAAGATAAAAATAAATTAGTCACAGGATCCGTTGAGACAGCAACTATTTTGATATAGTATCTAGAGATAATAGCTAGTAAGACAAGAAGACAAAAGTAGGGCGTAACAAGACAGATTCCCCGAATTTTGCAACGAGTCAAAGCTTAAAGATCCGTAGAAACATAAAGCAGATGTACTTTTTACTTTTGTCTAAACCATACAAGCTCTAATAGAACATGTAGCAAAAGACAGGTGGACAGTGTGTAGGGGACTAGCACTCGTGCTAAAGGAGCCCGATCTTAGCTGCTTGCTCCTCTCCCAAGTAATGGGAGAAACTAGTTGGTATAGAAACGGACAGATGGATATTCCATATAGACTCAGTATTTGTGATAAAATATCAATGATGGTTGTTGAACACCATAAATAACGCTTAAATGTTTGATTCGCATTTCGTGCAGATTGAAAACGCAAAGATTCTGATTGCCAACACACCGATGGACACGGACAAAATCAAAGTATTTGGCAGCAGCATCAAGGTTGACTCATTGTCCAAGATCGCCGATCTGGAGATGGCCGAAAAGGAGAAGATGAAGGAGAAAGTTGATAAGATTCTGAGCCACAAATGCAATGTGTTCATCAATCGCCAGCTTATCTATAACTATCCTGAGCAGCTGTTTGCTGATGCCCAAGTGATGGCCATTGAACATGCCGATTTCGATGGCATTGAACGCTTAGCCTACTGCACCGGCGGCGAGATTGTGTCCACATTTGAGAATCCCGCCTTGGTCAAGCTCGGCGAGTGTCAGCTCATTGAGCAGGTGATGATCGGCGAGGACACACTGCTGCGCTTCAGCGGTGTCAAGCTAGGCGAAGCCTGTACAGTTGTTATTCGTGGCGCCACACAACAGATCCTGGACGAGGCTGATCGCTCTCTTCACGATGCGCTGTGCGTGTTGGCAGCCACCGTCAAGGAGTCGCGCATCATTTATGGCGGCGGCTGCTCCGAAGCTCTAATGGCCAATGCGGTTTTCAAAAAGGCATCCGAAACAGCCGGCAAGGAAGCTATTGCCATTGAGGCTTTCGCACGTAAGTGAAACAAGAAAAAAGCTTACTCTAGAACTTCATTAACGGTGTGATTTTTTCAGGTGCCCTGCTGTCACTACCCACAGCTATTGCCGACAATGCTGGCTTTGATTCGGCCCAACTGATCTCCGAGCTGCGCGCTGGCCATGCCCAGGGCAAGCATCATCTGGGTCTGGACATGGATCAAGGCAAGGTGGCCGATGTGCGCGAACTGGGCATCACAGAGTCCTTTGCTGTGAAGCGTCAGGTGCTCATGTCCGCCGCTGAGGCTGCCGAAATGATTCTGCGTGTGGACGATATCATCAAGTGTGCGCCACGTCGTCGTGTGCCCGACAGGGGCTATTGCTAAACATCAATTCTTATATAAGTATTTTTGTCTAGGATTTTTTTTTAAAACCTTACAACTCTCGTTTAACATCATCGCTAATTTTATGTTTCTGTTTAAACTAATAACACACACCTATATACACACACACACACACACACTCGCCTGGGCACAGCCAACGCAATTAACTTTCTCCAAATTGTTTGTGAAAATTTCAAATCTGTTTTTGTTGCACGAATTACACTGTTGCGCAAGCTCAGCTTATACTAAAGAGAGGACCGAACAAAAACATCTAAAAAGAAAACGAAACAAAAAAGCAACATTTGAAAAATGTCTAAAACCAACATAAACAACACACACACAAGCAACTTGTAAATGAATACAATTTTTGTAAACATTTTATGTGCGCAAATTGAAACAAACTACAACTGCAAAAAAAAAAAATAAAAGAAATGATATTTATGCTTAACCAAACTAAAAGCTAAAGCCTGGTTTTTAATAGTTTTATTTTGGGCAAGATATTTTTAGGTTACTTGCAAAAGCTATGGGCTATGTCCTGTAGATATTGATTAGACTTTTATGAAATCATATTCATATGATTGATTTAAATATAAAACGAGAAATAGAGGATATCGTGGCTCACATGTAAGCAGCTTTGCTTAGATAGTAAATGCCGAGTTTGGCTCAAATATCTTGAGTTTTTCTCATAAGAATCTACTCTTCCACCGATCGTTCCTATAGTGGTCCGGTTCGGCCAGTTATGAAAAATACATTCATAAGCTGTCGGAGATTCTGTTAATATAGAGGATGCACTTGAGGCATTATCTATAAAATGATATTGTTATTATTTAATATTTGTTTTATAAATAACTCCCAAGTAAATTAACTTAATATTCCTCATGGTTACAGGAACCCACTTACCAAGCAGAAAGTCTCTACTTCTTGTAGTTTCATCCGATACTGATCCGAACTTTGAAGACGAGATATGATTTCGTGTGCTTGTTACATATTTGATGGCTGCCCCAAATGAAACACAATTTACCAATAACATTGCAAAAAAATGTACTCTAACTTCTTTTTTACAATAATAATTTGCAGCTTATTGAAGTTAAAACAAAAAGTGTCGTTCAAAATTCCGGCGAGGAATCAATTGAATCTGCAATTGCCAGTTGCGTGTATAGATCAATTTTTATATATATTTTTTTTTGTTGATGTATAAAATCAATTTTTTTATGATAATACATAGTTAATGTACGCGCATGTACGTAGATAGTATATTGGGAGTAAAATGTCTAGCTCCCGGGATTGCCGCTCAAGATTATAAGCAACAAATAAAACACATTAACAAATGAGGCTTAGTAGGCGGATGGTCTACATAATACATATATACAGCATTGCCGGGGCGGGCGGATCTCAGACTTAACATATCGTTGGGCTAAATACACGGCCAGACGCAAGCACGAGGCGAGCGAGCAAGAGAGAATGAGACTGTGTCTACAGCAAGATAGTTAGAAAGAGCGAGAGAGAGAGAGGGAGATAACAAGATACAGAGAGAAAGCGAAAGATAGATAAAATAGCATAAGCCGTCGGTAGTACAGTACATGGCATTAAGTGAGCTACGTCCTACAGACGCTTTGCTTGTTTCCAGGTCGAGTGTAGCGTTTGCACATAAGCTTTAGGAGATTGCGCATTCCATTTCACCATGCTTCGGCACGCAGTCCAGCACCAGGGCAACAGCGCGCGACAGGTATGTCATGGTTCCATAGCTGCCGCTAGGAGCACTGCAACAGTGGATGAGAGAATGATATACAGTGTGATCTGGCTGACTGATATGCTGTGGACCCACCTGTCATAGAGATGTTGGCATATGTAGGCGGCGCCACCGCAGAGTAACATGCCCGAGGCAGCCTGTTGCTGCTCCTTGCCATCCTTGAGCTTGGCACAGCACAGCGTCGCATCGCCCTGCACCTTACGTTGGTCCTCCAAAAACAATTGATTCGCCTTATGCACGAGATGCTCCACATAGATAATGCCGCCCAATGAGGGCACCATATTGTGTTCGGTGACCAGGGTCAGCACCATGAGCGCCTCGACCACCAGCTGCCTGTACTCGGGCTGTGGTATTTGATTGAGTGCCGTTTCAACTTCTAAGGCAAATTTCAGCTCGCCCGGCGTCATCTCCTGGGTAAGGCTTTGCTGCAGCACGCGCCCCTCAATGGCCAGGCCCTGGCACTTCTCCAGCACGGTCCAGACGCGCGAGTAAAAATCGCGTGGAACACGATTTAAGGCGCCATCGAGTCGTCGGCGACGTAGCCACTGACCTTGACGATCATCGATGGTCGCTATTAGGGCATCCTCGCCCTCCGGATCGCCCAGACCGATTTGGCTCTTCTTGCTGACGCGACTCGACTTGCAGCTGACAATGGACAGATTGCCGCGTGCCACTGAAATATGCGTATTTGATTAGAGATCAGGAAGGGGTTCTGAAATCATCGACTCACCACTGCTGACGGCAAACTCTTTGCCGCTGAGTATGTGATAGAGCAAATTCTTCATCTCGAAGGGCGATAGGTTAAGTAGATGCTCCGAGGCGGCCTCGCCGCCACAGTTAAGCGTGCGCGATAGCTCCTTGGCCATAACCTGAATAATTAGGCCCACGCGCAGGCGCAACATCTCGTGGAACAGTTGCGGTTCGGTGCGTATGAACATGGCCAGATAGACCATCAGCTCCTGTGTCAGCATAGCCGTACTCTCGTCGTCGCCATAGGCCTGTCAATGGAACCAATGAGGATTAGCGTCTGCAGCAGCTGCTGGCGTTAATTAAATTCTATGTGCTACCCACATCGTGTATTAGCTGACGCAGCTCAACCTCGGGCAGCGGTGCCGTTATGGTGTGCTCATTGTTGGGCGGCATGCCGACGGTGACCTGCTTTTGGCGCACCAGCAGATCGGTGACGGCCTTGCCCAAATCCTCGACACGCTTGCCCAGCATGCCGGCGGTGTGGCGTACCAGGCCCCAAAGCTTCTGCTGACAGGCCTTCTCGTATAGGCCCTTCAGTAGATCCCTAACCGTCACAACGCGTCCCTCCTCCAGCATGCCTTCAGATTGAGAAGAATCGTTGTTATTTAAGCTGTTGTTGTTGTTGTTGTTGCTGCTGCTGCTGTTATTGGAGCCGGCGGCGGCGGCGGAGGTGAAGGCAGCAACTGAAACGATGGCCGTATTGGCATTGTCCTCATCCTTCTTAGCGCCGCTGCTCGCTGTGGGTGAAGTGGCATCGATGATCACTGTGGGCACAACCACGGGCACAGGCCGCTTGGCCACATCACCATCACCAGCACCAACACCATCACCAGCACCGGCACCAGCAGCACCACCACCACCACCATCAGCAGTTGACAGCTCGAGCATCACATCGTCGAGCTCGAGATCTTTTTTGTATGTTTAGTTTTTATTTTGGGTTAGTTGGGTTCGTTTGTGTTTGTGAGGTTAGGTTCGCATTGTGGAGATTGTGGGCCATTGTATTAATTGATAATGCGGAAATTTTATTTGAAAATTTATGTGGTTACGTTTACGTGGTTAACGAGTGTGGGCGTGCGTGTGTGTTGTGCAATGAAAATAAAATATATAAAAACAAAAAAAAATTTGTTAAAAAGTTAATAAAAAGCAGCATTAAATTAAACCAAGCGGCAAGAGGCTGTAATAATTCGTGTACAACAGTTTGTAGAAGAGTGTAAGTTGTGGTATAAGAGTATACTACCTAGCATAAGATTTGAATAGTATAACAGCTTGTATGACAATAAGTGTATGATGTATAAGAGTACACAAGTTGAAATGGTTTCAAATAAGATTTGAAGTTTAACACAGTATAACAGTTTGTAGAAGAGTGTAAGTTCTGGTATAAGAGTATACTACCTAGCATAAGATTTGAATAATATAACAGCTTGTGTGACAATAAGTGTATGATGTATAAGAGTACACAAGTTGAAATGGTTTCAAATAACATTTGCAGTTTAACACAGTATGACAGTTTGTAGGACAATATGTGTATAAGGTATACACTTAACATGTAAATAGTAGAACTGTATAACAGATTGTGGAAAAGTATTAAGTGTTTGTAATTGTAGAACGAATCGGGAACCAAAAAGTTACCAACAAGATGCACAACAGAATATACAAAATGAAAAAGAAACGAAAAGGACGTTAATTAAATGATAAGACAGGATCGTTGTTTGTGGTTTATAGAAATATCTGGAAGCCAATTGGGGGAGGGTAATGATTGGGATTGGGGAGTGTGGGGATAGGATCACATAGTAGTACAACACCAACACAAATGTAGCCCGAGGATCAAGGAACAGGGAACAATTTAACACTTACCAGCTGCATTATCATCGGTTTTGTGCTTTAAGCCCAGACCCGCTGCGTATGCGGATGCGGATGCGTATATGAAGTGAAGTGTGTGTGGACAAGGACGAGAGCACAAAGCACATGGGGTACAAAGAACGAGGCACAAAACAATTAAATGTCAATTATATCGAATATGTCCAAATGTATATCGAACTATGCAACATCTAAGCCCAATGAAACCAATTCCATTTGCTGCCGATTTCATGAATATAAGTATGTCTGTTTTTTGGAGAGATTTCAACTTAAAACAAGACAAACAATAATTTAAGATTTCAAATTTAACATTATCTAAAGTTTTTGAGTTCGAATACGTGAAAAACGAGATGGTTAATTACCATATTTTCTGTTTTTTAGTTTAGTTTTCATTGAAATAAGACAGACTCAGCTACTTTCCAGTTGCTCAAGATTAAATACTGCAACAGATATATGGAAATATTTTGACTCTTGAAAGTTGTAACTTCTCCACTGTGAAATCGAACAGCAAATGAATTACATAGCCCGCAAGACTCTGAGATACTCATTAAACCTACAAAAATTGTATAGCTATAGGGTATGCGCATATGGTATATGCATGTATGTGTGTATGTGTGTGTGTGCGTGTGTGAGTGTACTCCCGCAGTGTGTTACGTGTATGCGGTTCAATATTGCATCCTGGCACCTGAATGAATCCCATTAACCGTAACCAGTTGCCATAGACATCTTTACGGCTGAATCGTTTATGAGCTGGACGTTCACTTACCTGTATTGAAGTCCAAGCCTTGGGTATCCACCAGGTACTGCAAGATGTCGCCCTGCTCCTCGAGATTCTCGGTTTCGCGCAGCATGGCGATCAGCTCCTCCACCTCTGTGTCCGCAAAATTTGTTTCCGGACGATGGCGTTGGATGAGAATTTTGGGCACTGTTACTTTAGTTATTTGAAGTTGTGCAAAGAACGCAAAAGGTTCAACCAAAACGAAACGAAGCGAAAAGAAAAGAAACAAATAAAAATAGATACTCAAATGAGAACCAACTACAAAATGGGAGGAGGAGCGTATATAAAATGCGTATGTGTTGGATCGGGAACTAACTCTCTTGCTGGCGCACAAATTCGCTGCGGCGATCGATGGCCGAACGGCTGTGCTGCGGATCCATGGGGTAGATATTCTCGCGCAGCCCCAGATCGCCGCCCAGCTGCGGCGGCGAGCTGGGCCCCTCCTCGGGCGTGGTGGCAAAAACGCTGACATGGCCCTGCTTGTTGGCCTGCAGCCAGGGCGGCGGCACAATCGAGGAGAGACGGCGCTCGGTTAGCGGCGTGGGCCCCTCCATGCCCAAGTTGTCGGCTAAAACGAAAATAAAAACAATGATTCAAATGCTAGGTCTGACTCGTTATAAATTTGTTATGGGGGCCAACTCACAGTCCACGTTGATGGAACGGGTCTTCTTAATGGCGCCCTTGCAGGACATGCGCCGACGCAGATGACGCGGACGCAGCTGACCGCCGCGCAGATTCATGGTGCTGCGATTGCTGAACGATCGCAATAGATGCTCATCCAGATAGGTCTGCACGTCCGGATGCAGCCGGTCCGGATAGCCGTCCTCGGTGCTGCCCAAAAAGCTCAAGTCCGTAATGGCTGAGGTGTTGAGAAAGTCCTTCAGATTGCCCAGCATGACGCGCGTGCCATTTATATAGCCGGACTTAAGCTTACGCATCGTCTGAATCATGGCCAGCGGTATCTTGTCCTGGTCTGTGGGTGTGCGTGCAGCAGGCAAAAGAAAAGGTTACCAAAATCCACATGTGATTGCATACGCAATGTGTTGTGTGATGATTTGTTATGGGCTTTGATTGATCGATTGATGCTCGATTGGATTAGGTGCGAGGTTAGCAGGTGCCGCTTACGTCTACATTTTAATCACAAACTACAACAATAACCGACATACGCAAAGATACGCAAAGATTTACTCAACGATTCGCCATTTGGTAGTTAGCATAGAACCAGCACCATATTTGGGTGAGTTTCAGTGTGTGCAGCATAAGCGGAGTGCAGTTAAAGATTAGCATATTTAAATAGAAAGGGCTCCAATCTGCTAGAAATATCAATCAATACTTAGGGCTACTGGGCAGATGTAGTCAGGAGCAAATAGAGCGAGTATTGGACTCAGATCTTGAACCAACAAAATCCCACTGATCAGCTTTAAAGCTAGTACCAAATTCAATTACGACTATGTATTTAACATTTGGCATTTGTACATTAACATTAACATAAAATGAATCAAAATTTATCTAGAGATAAAACCCCAATAAAAATACTTCACAGATGTGTTGCCTGGGGTAACTTCTGGAATATTTTTATAAAGTATGGTCGAGTAGATAGAATAGATAGAAATGTCTTGTTCATAATGTTCGATTTTCTGTAATTATTCCTCAGATTTCTAGGACCTAAGATCTTAACTTAAAGAACTTTAGTTTTGTAAGAAAACAACAATTTTAGCAATATGATTTAGCATAAATTAGCTTCTCGTAAAATAAATTTCGAATTTGCGGTTCTTGGAATCATTGCTGAGAAGGAAAATATTTCTATACAGACTAATACAACGATACCCAATTAGTTGGGCAATAGGTTGTTAAGCATTTAAGGGCTTAAGTCAATTTAATTGTGTTGATTGAAAGTCGTCGGAAGCTCGCCCATTTAGAACATTTTTCTGTCATTTGCTCCAGCAAGCCATATATTCACATAACCTCAATTTGTTCAAAGAGTAAACACGTTAGGCAAATATCATAGGGGCACAACAAAACAACAAATGCGTGCTAGTATATTAAATTTGCGCTGGGATGCTGTATAAAATACATATGGGGTGTATTAGAAAGAAGAGCGGAAGAAGAGAGGACAGTTGGTAACAAGAAGCAAAAGCGCATTGCAATCAAACACATATCATTGTCATAATGGAATCGCAAGATGAATCCTTTAATAGCATACAATAGATCATATCACTTGTTGTGTTTTTATATATGTATATATATGTTATATATATGTATGTGTATACATATGCAGCTCATTCGTTGTATTTGTGATGTGTAGGGTGTAGGGGGTGTAGGGGGGGTAGGGAGGGGGTGTAGTTGGTATGTAGTTACCTAGCATATAATGCGTTGCCATTAATGTGATTGTCGGTCTGCCCAACATGTGACGCCAATTGTTGGTCAGGAAGCCTAAGTTTGTGGTAAAATTGCTTGCGAGCAGATCGGGATCGCGTGTCGTGTAGTATTCTTCATAGTCGATATGCTGTGTGTGTTGGATTTGTTGTAGTTGTTGTTGTAGTAGTTGTTGTTGTTGTTGTTGTTGTTGGTTAAGCACGAATTATACAAAAAGAGAACAGAGAAAGATTTTGTTTTGTTTTTTTGATTTTCTTTTGCAATTTGGCCAATTTTCATAGGGCATCGGATCTCTTTCGTTTCTTTGGGTAGGGATCAGTGCACAGCATAGAGAAATTAATAGATAAATGGGAGCGTGTAGAGGTGGGGTTGTCTCAGAATCAAGTAAACTGGGCAGCTAAATACATACATACATAGGTAGGAGTTCAAACACATACATATATACATATGTGGGCAAGTACTATACAATATACTCTATAATACAATACAGCTTTGGCTGTGGATGTACACGTGTGTGTATGTGTGTGCATGTGTGTGTGCGTGTGTGTGTGCATGTGTGTGTGTGTGTGTGTGTGCGTGTGTGCGTGTATTTGTGTTTAGATGTCCACAACCAAAGCAAACGTTTGCAATTGCAACGGAAACTAAGTTGTTGTTTTAACTAAATGCAAACTAAAAGCTATAAAACCAATTCAACTAATGCTAAACTAAACTAAAATCAATATGTGTGCATATTGTGTGTGTGTGTGTGTGTGTGTGTGTGTGTGTGTGTGAGTGTGTTTGTGCGTGTGTTGGTGTATATAGTATATATATATATGTATATATATAAATCTACAACTTAACAGGGGGGGAAAAAAACGCAACCCTTGCAAATTAAAAATAACATAATCAGAACAAAAAAAAAAATATTAAGAAAAGTAACTATAACCATACACACACACTGATATGGGGGAAAATGTAAATAACAAATATACAGATAATTACTAGAATAAATACACATGTGTATGCTTAGAAAATTATATATGTTTGTATATAAAAATTAACACCGAGTTTGGGTGGACCGACCTAAGTGGATGCGCTTCAAGACCAGCGTAACCAAGGGACGCCCCAGCAGATCCCAAGCGGACTTGAGAAAATTGATCTCGCCTTTTAGGATGTCAATCATGAGTTCGTTATCGGAGGCGATATAGAAGCGCGACAAGTCGACAAACTAATGCATAATATAGTAATAATATAAATAATAATAGCATATGATAAGAACATAAGTAAACAAAAAAATATAATAAATAAGAAAATAAAAATATTTCAATTCAAATCAGAAATATAAATAATAACTAGAAGAGACAGAGAGAGAGATAGAGAGCTAGAGATAAAGAGCTTCAGTGTGTACAGACAGAGCTGCACAGCGTGCGGGCAGGGGCTTTTGTTCCGATCGATCGATCCGTGCTATTTACCTGCGGCGTAAAGGCAAAGATGCGATCCTTGAGAGAGTAGAGCTTGCTAGTACTCAGTATACCAACGTCGCGCGATTTACGTCCACTCAATCCCAGCTTCCGATTGCGTCCCAGGTACGTGTACAAATGGCTAAGCACACGTGCCGGTTGCACCTCAATGGGTGCGACCTCGGCAATGGTCTGCACATGCAGATCGTGCTCGGCCAGCTTGTCGCGTATCTCATTATCCTCGGCTATGATGACCACCTGGACGACAACATCTGGTTTTTTCTGGGCGCCCAGGCGGCGATTCAACGGATCCAGCTCGCCCACGGCCAAAAAGCCCTGAATTATACAACGAGATAAAGCAACTTGGAATAGATTTATAGGTCAGTTAGGTTATTTCTCACCTCTTGTAGCAGGCGACCCAAAATAAAGAGCGACTGACCCCACAAGAAGGGGCAGCGGCCAACAACTTCACGTACTTGCGAACCGGGCTTTTGGTATTCAAAGCCGACCAACTCTTGCGGCACTGCATAGCTTTCGGGTATCAGCAGTGTGCCATCCTCGGAGCGGACCATTATCTTCTCCAATTTATCCGCATATTCCTGCACCATGTGCTTATCATTTTGAAATGCATGGAACAGTATCAGATAACAAAAGAAGAGCGGCCACTCGCATTCAATATTCTCGAACATACGCAACTCCCAGCGTTCGTAATAGAGGCGCGAGGGATCCTCCTTGGGTGTGCGATAGCCATCGCGCAAAAACCGCTTGCAGCCATACTTTCCCTGCAGGCGCGACAATATTGCCTCCCTCGTATTGTATATAAGTTGGGCATCATCGACGGCAAATGCCGGGAAGCCAATAACGCACAGCAGGCCCGAATCCAGCTCTTTGCTGTTGGACTCGCGGGGCAGCATCGACTGCAGCACAGCTTGACACTTGTGCGCCTCATCGGCCAGGACATGAATAACGCTGGCAGGTCCACCGCGAGCGCCAAATAAATCTAGCTCATTCATGGCCTCTAGGGCGGCCTTAGCCATACCGATGGAGCTGGCATTCAGCTCGGGCTCACCTGTGGGGCAACAATAACAAAAAATCATTAAAAGTGTCCACTCGCCGACAAATGCGTCGGTACTAACCATGATTGGTCTTGTCGCCGCGCTCCCAGATGCCATAATCAGGTATGGAGTAGGCAGACTCGATATAGAATACCAAATTTTGTAGGAACGAAACCTCGTCCAATGAAAAAACGATCTGCAGACCGGAGGCGGTCATTTGGGCCAGAATGAGCAGGTACAGGGAGACCGCATCAATTTGCAAATGGCCCCATTCATTGTCACCGACAACAGGCAGCCCGGTCTTGCTGGAGTATTTGGCATGGAGCGAATCGTAGGGACTCTGGGTCATTTTGAATCTCTCGACCTTGTCCTTTTGATTCATCATTGCCATGAGCAGGCCGCGCATCAGCTTGACACAGCTTTGCTCCAGCTCGTAGCACTTGGCCCGATCCTCATCCTGATCGGCAATCTTCTTGTAGGCCATGGACAAGCCCCACACAGCCAGAATGCAATAGACATTGTCCCTAATCCAGGCATGCGAGTTGACATTCGAAGCGGGAAACAGGCCGGTCACTGGCTCCTGATGTGCCAATATTAAGCGATGCACAATGCGCTGATAGTAGTCGAGGCGCACGCCCGAATTGCTACGCGAACGCATTTCAGTTGATCTTCGTGTACTTTGCGTCTACGACTGCAATTAGGTTGGTGTAAGCGATTAATGTAGCTATTGCATTTTGATATTTCTTCAAACATACACTTACATAATTATCTCAAAGAGCGTTTGTTGTCGTCGTGTATGCGGCGTGATGTTACTAAGCGTATGTAATTGTTGTCAATGTCTTGGGGCCCTCCCCCACGGCCACCAGCCCACCACCCAGAACCCACCCACACAACAGCAGCTGGCTGCACTTAAAAGCTACGTTAATCGTTGTCAAGGCTCAGAAACTGTCGCATTATCTGGGTGTGCGGTCGCTTAGACAGTTGACGCGTCTGCTACAGGCTAGTTAAAAACACTTGTCGACTGTTGAATTGCAAATATTAAAAACTAAAACGTTAGAAATGCTAAAATTATACTCTGAAATGTCAACTCAATGTCATGCCGAGTATCGATGTATCGCTAAAACCGATAGCATTGTAATCGATAGCGTGTATCGATGTAGCCGTAATAATTTTAAATAGCAACACTGGGCCACTTTCTTGATGTTCATAAATATGAATTTTAAATTTATTGGCGGAGAATTTTAACCAACTTGTCTAAGCATACGCTATACACATTTAAATGGAATTGATTGTTTTCTTATGATATCCGGCCGTAAATGCAGGACTTGAGTGAGTTTGTCATGGCGACTTTTGGCAAGGGACGGGCAGATAGGGTAAAAAATCCGGATTTTCTAGATACACATACCATAACGCATATGCAAATATGAGAGAGCAATCATGATCTCTAGCATTGACCCATCTCCGCCGAAACTGTGCCCTCAAACTGATAAGATGCTTTTGTTTTTCAATTATGTACTTATTGTTGAACATCGAGCAGCATCAACATGTTTAAATTGAAAGCCCGTGGCTTGGCCATATTCTGCGCCATATTGGCATCGGTGTATGCTGGCAGCAGTACGTTGGATTTCATCATTTTATTTGAGGATTTTTGCTAATTTAACTCCACATTCACAGGGCCCTTACGACATTATGGCCGTTGTAACGTGTACAACGAGATTGGATATTGCCAGCCCCGTCAATTGTGTTGGGAAACAGACGTTAACTTCAACAGTTCGAGTCGCAGCCGCTGTCAAAGTCAGATGCGGACCGATCTGGTATGCTGTCGACGCATGCCGACAGCATATGCTGCCCTTACCTTAAAGCCATTGCTACCCCAACCGGGCGTTTGTGGTGGCATTGGGATGGACATAGCAAATCGGATTGTAGCTGGCACAGACACTCACATTACGGATTTTCCGTGGATGGCTTTGCTGTTCGCCACTAATGACGGTAAGTTTACTTGCCTTAAACGCCCGCTGTTGCCAATGCACAGTGTACATATTGTTTTCCAGGCGAGGAATACAGGCAAATCTGTGGTGGCTCACTTATCCATGAGCGCTGGATATTGACAGCGGGCCATTGTGCGTTCAGCCGGGATGGTAGTCAACTGTTCTTACAGGCGCGCCTGGGTGAGTGGAACACGACCAGCGCACCCGACTGTCAACAGTTTAAGAACGAAAGAATATGTGCTCCGCAGCACATGGACATCAATGTTGATCGCATCATAGTGCACGAACAGTATGTTGGACAGCTGGATCCCAATTATGCCAACGACATTGCATTGCTGCGCCTTAATCGTAAAGTAAACTTTTCGGAGTTTGTGCTGCCAATTTGCCTGCCGGTGGCTAATTTTAATGATGAATACGCCTATGCCGACGGTGCGATGGACATTGCCGGTTGGGGCAATACAGAGCGAATACGCTCCGGAGGCAGTCCAGTTAAAATGAGGGCAGAGCTTAACGTCTTGTCCATGGCTAGCTGCAGGCAAATCCATCCACATGTGATGTCCGGTCAGATGTGCGCCGGTGGCAGCACTCCGTCAGGAACCTGCCATGGCGACTCCGGCGGACCGCTTATGATGCAGGAGCCCGTTGGCTCTGAAAACAGCAAATACTATTTGGCCGGCATCGTTTCAGTCGGAACAGTCAGTTGTAACAATCATGGACAACCGATGCTCTTTACCAGAGTCGAATACTATGTGCCTTGGGTGATTAGTACCATAAGCGCCAATTCCTAAGAAAATTTGGCAGTGAATCAAATAAATGTATGAATGTCTGTTGTTTATATTTATAATATGTATGCATGTATGTATTTGCCATATTTTTGGGATTGTTTAAAAAGAGAAGCTAATTTTTCGAGTCTGACATTCTAATCGCGTCGGCTACGCTTGCGGTCCGAGTGGCTTCCGCGTTCGATCTTTTCATCAGCACGCTTGGGTGCCTTCTTGGCCATGTTTAAGAACTTGTCAAGACCGAAGGGATCTTCCTCCTTCTCAAACTCAACTGGCCCGCTTCGCTGAGCGGCAGCTGTTTCACGCGACCCAGCACCCGAAAACTGTTTATCGGGCACAAAGCGTTTTGTATTCACAATTGCCTCCAGATCTCCACCATAGTTGTCGCTGTCTGCCTGCTTGCTGGGTCGATAGATGTGAGCGCCCATGGTGTTGGAATCGCGCCATGGCTTGTCATAAACGTTGTAGGCCTCATCGTCACCATAGCCCGAGTCCATGCCCTTTGTGGTATTGAACAGGCGCTGATCGAACAGTGTTTCACCATTGCCAGCGCTCTTGGCTGGCAAGCCCAATGCAATCTGTTCCGATATGTCACGCTCCCTTTCGCGCTGCAGCTTGGTGCGTTTCTCTGGCGCGGCTCGTTGCAAATTCCGATCGCGCTGCCGTTCCCGTTGACGTTCGGCGCGAAGATCATTGCGTTCGCGTGCATCTGCACCGCCCGAGCCACCGGGTGCATCAGGCTCTGGATTGCGTATGCCCGCACGTTCCTCGCGTGCACGTTGCGCCATCATGCGCAGCATATCCTCCTTCTTCTCCTTCTCTTTCTGTGCCAGCTTCTTCTCCAATTGAGCACGCGCCTCCACGGCCTCTCGCGCTTTACGATCGGCTATGTAAAGAGCTTCAGCCATTTTGGCAAACTTCTCGTTGATGTGAACCTGCTGCAGGCCACGACCATCGGCGGCCAAGCGCTTATCCAGTGGTATGGTGTAACCTATGAAATTAAACAGATCGGATTAACTTAGTAAAATAATGTATTATATAGGTTGGTGGCGTTCGAACCTTTGGCGTTCTTCCAATTGGATATGCAGGGCGGTATTTTCCATTCTTTCTGCTCCTTTACGGTTACCTTGCGCGAGGGCGAGTGCAGCACTGGTGCTGGCGGCGATGGCGGACCACGTGGTATCTTCTTATTTATGCGAAACTTTGGCGGCTCCATGGGATCCAGCTGTGCCTCCACCATGCGAATGACACGCTGTTTGGCGCCAGAATTGAAAGCATCGCCCTGTTGCGATGGTGTATAACGAATGTACTGGGCAGGCGCTGCCTTTTGAGCATGGCGCACTGGAAGAGCTGAGGTAATCTTTTGGTTCGTCAGCTTCTCTAGAGCCAGACGTGTTTCTTCGGTTGTCTCGGCAACGGTTTCTTCGTCGGGACGCTGCAGGTCGTCCGCATCTTCAGCCAATACCTCAGCGGGCAGCAGCTGCGATATCGACGAATATACAATTTTGTCTTTTCCGTGCCCTTGTCGGGCAATGGCATCATATTTGACTTTGCCCTTGTCATCCAATCGTACGGCAAGCGCATCTGGTTTTTTACCCACATTAGCAGGTGCCCCAAGACCTAAACGAAAATATAAATGTATATCAATACAAACAAATTCGCTATTGCCAGTCTTACCCAGTGGATACTGTGCTACGTGTATTTCGGGAAAGGCGCCACCGTCCCCAAAGTCAGCCTCTGTGCGTGGTATCCAGTCCTTGCGCTGGCCGTAAGGTGGCGCTGCTATTTTGGCGGAGACTAGTGCACCAATCATTGGAGCACCCTTGGCAGACAGGCGACGCTCGTCCTCGCGATCCCATACCGTATTGGTCGGTGTGGGCAGAAGACTTGATAACGACATCACAAATTCGTGCTTATTGGTTTTCTATTTCTAAATTAATATTTTCTGCGACAGCTTGATAAAAAAAACAACGATGAAAAGGTGAAAAACACACGCACACACACACACACTACCAGGTGCAAGCAACGAGTTAGTTTTGGTGTGACCGTTTGAGAAAAACTATAAATACTGATTCAACGCAGTAAAATCTGAGTATACTAGAGATGAGTTTATGCCTGCTAAATGTAGGAAAACCAAATAACAAAAAAGTATATCGCGTAGCTACTGCAATCGATATTAATCGATACCAAATTGGATTTCTTATAAACTAATAACGATTTTAAAAAAGTTTTTGAAATCCCCAAGAATTCTCGTACAAAACTATTTATTAATGGGAAACAAAAATGACACAACTTAAATATTTGAAAAGAAAAAATACAACTAATTCTTGCGCATGCGATCGATGGGTTTCCTTGGTTGTATGCGCAAACGCTTCGAGGAGTTGGTCGGAGACAATCCATTGGGATTACAGTACGCATTGTCCAGCGTTTGGGTTCGTTTGCGTTTCAAGGTCTGCATATCATCACCATCATGAGCATGCATGGTGCGAACCAATGAACCAGCAATGGAGGCACAGCGTCTGATTAGGGAACCGGAAGTAGTAGGGGCGTTCTCTTTGTCGGCGCTGCTGGAAAAGCCATCATTTCTCAACGATCTCATTGGAAAGCGCATGACAGATGACATCAGTGACCAAAGTCGTCCTGTCTCCGACTTGGTGCCCACAGTCGGGCGCTTCTTGTCGTTATGCGTAGATGCACTGTTTGGCAGGAACACCTCGTCCTCATCGTCGCTGCCGATATCCTGGACGGAGCTAAACAACTTTTGATTGTGACACACGCGCAAGGAAGGACGCGCCCGTGGTCCCTGAGGTCGCGGCAGCTGTGACTTGTTCACCTGCGGCGAGAATTGGCCGCTCAGCTGGCGCGGCACAATCTGCTGCCTCCGTCGCGTACTGCTGCTGGGGTCAGCATTTGGGCTGCCGTGGACAGCTGATGGACTAGTGCTCGGATTGGGGGTATAAAAGATTTCCTTGTCGTCCGGCGTGGACTCAATCGCTTGTGTTGTTTCAATATCGTGCTTTTGCGGTGTCTCAAATTTGATAAGCTTCTTGTTGATTATGGCGCCCGGTATGCGGGTAATGGGCGTTATTGGTGGCACATTCACGATGCAATTGACATTCGCTTGCTTTACATTGGCGCTCAGTTCGGCAGTGGATGACGATGCGGTGATTATTTCGACGCTCTCGCATGAATTATAAACGGTGCTGGTGGTGCTGGCGCTAGACATAGATGCAGGCAACGAGCCGCTGTTGCCGGACGAGTGCTGAGTACGTGTTATGATAATGGATTCTCTAGTGAGCTTCTGAGCGGACAGCAGTATCTGGTAGGGGTCTGCAGGTTCAATTGAACTGCGCACATTTTCAGTTCGCCTGCTGTCGTCGCTCTGCGTACGCCGTAATACTGGTGACATACGCAGATCCAATGGTATACCGGCATTTGGCGAGCTGTTCTCGCTCAAATCAAGGCGCACGCGTAGCTGGTCGCCTTGGGTGGCCAGAATGCCGACGCCATGCTCCACGAATGCCTTTTGTATGCTCTTGGACATGACCTGACGCAGGGGCGTCACAGCACTCATCTTGCCGCGACCGCCAACCTTCCAGGTTCGCTGCTGCTGCGGCGGCAGTAGATGACTGTTATCTGGCGCTGAGGGAGGTGCCGTGTTTTGTTCGTCCAGCACGCAGCCACTGTGATGAATGCTGGATATGTGACCGCCCCCAACGGCCGATGCATTGAAAGTAAGCGTCTCCTTGGGCTTGGCGAACACGGTATAAACCTGCAATGGCGTCGAAGTGGATCGTATAACTTTGCCCTTATCCTTGCGTGCGTTATCTGGCCCTGCAGACACTTGCCCAATGCTGCGACGCTGTTGCTCCAACAAATTAACACTGTCCGAGGACAGATTTCTTATTGAAGAGACGCTGTCGCTGATGAACTCGTCATGTTGCAGTCGACTCTTGGCTTTCCAGCGTAGATTGAACAGCGATATGGGCGTAAGGTTTAGGTGATGCTGCGTTTCGTTCATGTCCTTGGCTATGTTGGGTGATGTTTGGGTCGATATTGTGTTGGCAGCCACTGTTGCCTTTTTAACCGTTACCTTTGAAGCGTCTGTGTCGCAGCTTAGGTTTTGAGCCGAGGAACTGGCTGAACTGCAATCCTGGCCCAAATCAACGCATTTGCTGAACTCCTTTAAATCTTCGACCTTTGTATAGTGGCGCAGACACTTGCGACAGCGCAGCGGCAGGTGCACGCTCTCGATGTGGGCCAGCAGCTCCGCGTACATCTCCTCGCGCAGCGTCAACGGCTTTTGCTCACAGATCGGACAAAACACATAGATGGTTGTCGTTTTCACTTCAATCTCACTGCCAAACGCAACCATTTCTCTGTGCTGAGCCATCGGTTGGGTTATGGCAATGGCGTGCGTTTCGAACTGGTGTTTTTGGCGGCATTTGCCGCAGCAAAAGATTCGCTTGCAAATATGGCACTTGGCCTGCAAGGGCACAAATTTGAATTCAAATTTGAGCGGCAAATAGTATAATCTCTTACCTCATCAGAAAACCGCATGTTAATAGTATAATTCTAATAGAATAGCGTACAAACTAACATATATTTATGAACTTAACTTTTACATGATACACACATACAAATACATAATATTGCAACGGTTCTTTAGCACGCATGCATTTCAATAGTTTGTGGCCAACTAACCGATATACAATTTATATCGATGATTTTTTTACAACGGTGCATTTACACAGATGCTTTTATTTAAAAATGCCTGAGGGCAATTAACGGTTGCCAAATGTGGTACAAATGTACCAAAACTGGTACTTTATAAATTGGTACATTATCCTTCCGCTTTTATCCACTTGAAAACTACCGATTTATATAACTGTTTGGTTTGTACTCAAGCATCGTACGGCTTACAAATGTATAATCACAAGAAAGGGAATAAATATTTAAGTTTTACAATTGCCATTGCACATAAAAATAAACAAACAAGCTTTGAAATGGCAACATGCATATTTGAGCTAGTCTTTGGATAAATGTATATATGAGAAAATAATATATGATATGAACTTGCAAAAGATCAAAATTCTAAAGGACCCGTGGGATTTGCGAGCGTTTCATTAGGAAACGGTTTGGCACTGGAAATAACTTGTTGCAGGCGCGTCTTCACATCCTTATCCATGAGCACGGGAAGATTGTTGTGCACAAAACTTTTCAGGTCATTGCCGGCATCGTCGAACACATTTTCCACGAAAATGATTTCATGAAAAGCAAAATCGACCTTAGCAGTAAAAGTGCGACACGGCTTGCCCACAGGTCGATTGAAGAACTTGCGGCGCACCAATCTCTTGGCATCCTCTGGCCAAATGCGCTCCATATTGAAGGGTGCCAGGCCAGTGATGCGCAGGTCGTAGGCCTCAAAGGATTCGTCCTTAAACTTCTCATCGCACACGAGCAGCTCCGATTTGTGTATCAATGAGAACTCAACGCCAGCATCCAGCTGCCTGACATCAAATTGACCTCCGGCATTCATGCGGGTCACGCCCACCCGTTGATAGAGCTTGTTTAGCTTTAGCACGCATATATCGCCAACCTTCGGATTCAGGTGCGCTTGGCGATTCAGCGGATTCTCGTAGTGCAATTGAATGCTTTCGCCCAGCTTGGTAACGGGCATGCCAAAAAAGTATTTCGCAATCTTGTCCTCAGTTAGCTTGGCAGCAATTTGGGCTGGCGTTACGCTCTAAAAAGTAAAAATACAAAATTGTAAATGTGTGAAATATAAAGGTATTGTTATTCACTTACTGCGAGCACATGGAATTCGATGTTGCCTTCTTTTGGATGGTGATCCGGCGGCACCGTCTCAAAATCCCACAGGATGTGCCGATATTGGCACGTGCGACGATAGCAGTTGCCATAGGCCATCAGATGGCGGCACAGCGGCATATTAGAGCGCGGTTGATCAAGTTCGCATTTGATGCGATATTCGGTCAGCATGGACATGTAAGAGTCGGGCGGAGAACGATTGTGCTTAAGCATAAAATCGCATATAAGCCAAGTTTGCTCAACATCAGCAATACCCACATGCATTACGGATGTGGCGGGATTGGAGTTTTTTGTTTGTGTTTTGTAATTGCCATAGAATAGACTGAAGCGTGCCTTAAAACGTGGCCAGTTGTTGTAGTCGTAGTGGATTAAACAGTCGATACTCCCGCCCCGCAATTTGGGCACCACATCGTCAATCGTAATTAATACGCTGGCCTTGCGTTTTTTGGTCCATTCTGCAAATGCGATCTCCGAAGAACGATCTTGTTTGTCTATTAGTATATTACTGATGTTCGCGTCGGAGAGTTGTTTGCTTAGCTTCGATGCGTCTGGTTTCCCTTGGCATGCTAGCACCACGCGAAGTTCATCTAGTTTTTGGTTCTGCAGCAAAGCCAATATATCCTGGTCATGTTGCTGGGATGCAGTTGTTGTCAGCAGCTCCAGTTTCAGGCCGTTAAATACGGTGGCCTCCAGCGCATCCTCGAACAAGAGCAACACATCAGGCAATTTTGGTAACAAGCGACCCATAAACTGTTCGATCCACAAACGCCCAACGACGAACAGCTGAGCGTGGCCTTCCTCGAAGCGCAGACTATTTAATAGCCATTGTGTAACTTTCTCGCAAGGAATTCGGCTGCTACGCCACATGATATCGATGCCATCAACGGCGAGACAGCGTAAGGCAAGCGGATTAAAGATGGGCGCCGTCTTGGTATGGAACTGATATATGTGCCCCAGCTGCTCCACAGTTGTAATTAAAATGCCGCAGGGACGCGTCATACGTTGGGCGACCTCGTAAGCACTGCCACGCTTGAATGCCTTGATCACGTGCTCCATTTCCTCGAGCTGCATGCCCAGCAGGTCCAAGCACCATTTACCAATTTGCTCGCCCTGCTGGACATTTGCGCATAGGATAATGCTGCTGGGGCCATAGTCGGTGCCGTCGAATTTACGATGCTTCGACTCCTGGATATGGCGCTGACACAGCGTGGGCAAATAGCACCATGTTTTGCCAATCGACTCATTGCCGATTGCGCACATGGAGCGACCAGCAGCTACATGCGTCCAGGCGTAGCGCTGCACACTTTTGGCGCGTGCATGGCCAATGTTAAGCACTTGCATGGCTGCCTTGATGGTCGGTCCAATGGCGGCCACTTCATTTATGTTAAAGCAGGATGTTTGTTCCGACCGACTCCAGGCAAAGATGCCGAAGTTGTTATATGTGTGTACACAGCCGGTGGCCGTATCGAATTGCTCTTCGCTGGACTGCAGGGTGAGCGATCTGGGCTTATCCTCTACAGGAGGATCGAATGCATCAGAAGATGTTGATGTGTCAGAGGGCGTGGGGCTTGACACGGTTTGGGGCAACGTATCTTCGACTGAACATTCTTTATTTAGCACTGGGCTGAGATTTTTTGTTGATCCTGCTAATGTCGCTGTTGCACTCAGCTCCCGACCGTTCGATGCTGTGGCTTTGGGCGGAACCTTTTCTGCAGCTATATACTGCAACTGGTTCGCTGCCGGGCATCTGACGACCAGCACTTGTATGTTCTTGCGTGGCATCGGTATCAGGGCATCGAGACGCTTTTGGAACACATGCGGCAATGGCTGTGTCGAGTGTATCAAGTAGTTGACTCTCAAAGATCTACACTGCACAAGCAGCTCCAACACAAGATCGCATACGACCAGCACCGAGCTGAGTGACTGTAACAAAGGGCAGATAAATGGAAGCTGTGTGAAATATGAAACCGTCTACTTACGCCGTCGGTCCACAAGCGGACGCAAAAGTCAATAAACGCTTTGGGCTCGTTCAACAAGAGGCAGCCAACGCTGCGCCTGCTCAACTCTTGCATCCAATCGGCTGCCTCATCCGGCTGCTCACAGATCACCAAAAAGCGGACGACATTCAAATCCTCGTTCTTAAATATGGCAGCCAACAAATCGAGAGCCGCCTTCTTAGAGGACGGCGTCAAATAGGTGAATTCAACATTATCACAAACATGTTTTGTGATCTGTTCATTTCCATTCCCGTTTCCGGTCTCATTGCCGCACAACTTAGCTGAGCTCCGATTAAGGTCATTATCACCAAGGAAATGTGAACGCAAAGCTCTATCCAAATTGCCACGACCAGCGCCACTGACTCTTTGTTTTTCCAAGCTGAGCGAGCAGCAAGTAATGAGAGAAAGGGGAATGCCAAATTCAGAAAGATTTGGTTAAGTTGAGTTTGATATTAATTACCTGTTATTATTATTCATTAATGAACGAATTAAATAACGATCTGTAAACAATCAACAAATGCAACAACTCAAACAAATAATCACATTTAAAGTCGAATCAAAAATAGTATTGAAAATCAAAAACAAAATAAGTAGATATTATCGAAATGGCGCCGATAGCGTTTATCACAACACATTGACAAAAATATTTGCGTCAAGTTAGCGGCGGTGACTTAAATGCATATAAAAGTGAGCGATTCTTTTACCGATACCAAGAGTACCAAAGAATCGACGCCACTAATTTGACGCACTTATTTTTTGTTCTATTCCATCATTCCCGATATACGATAAACGGCCTCAAGCATAGATGGGCTCGGTAACATAAACACAATGACTAATTAATTATAAAAATCCACACATACGATTCGGATTTCAAAGTACAAGTACATATTATACATATGTAATTGATGTCAATTTGCAACTAATTACTAAAACAATATTTTTTTCAAAGGGGTTACGGTAATGCTGCTTGGATCATCATAACAAAATAGTTTGACCAAATTTTTTTATTTGAAATACTTAAGTTTGAGTAAGCCCAATTAATAATCATATAGCAGAATGAAGTTGGCAGCCGTGTCCCGGATATGGTCAATCCTAATAATATGCGGAATTCTTGAAGCGCAGGCCCAATTAAATTTGGATAAACTTGACCTGCAAAGCCAAATTCCAGATGAGCTGCTAAAAACCAACATCACCTACAGCCAAGTCAAAGAAGTATTCCGCAAAAAATGCATAGAGGTGTCCGGCGAAGAAGCTGGCGACCGGGCATATAATGATATTGAGGCTGGCGCCTCAACGCTAAGCGAATGCATAAATAGTCTTGTCAATTATACAACACTGCATCGGGAGATACAAGAGGCAAGTCCTCAAGGAGAACTGGATGTCGTGTTCAACAAGTATTGTGCTAAACGAACGGATGCCATAGACTGTTTTGATGTGTTCACGAATAAGCTGTTGCCATGCTTGGACAAGGAGGAGCAGGAGAGCCAGGACGTTATTAAACGTATTATCCAAAGTTTGTTAAACTTTGTGTGCCATAAAGATGGTGACCAAATAGCCTTATTCATTGCGGAAGAAGGTCCCGAGTGCCTTGAATCGCAGAGGGAAAACATTCAACAGTGCTTTAACAGCACATTTTCTACATATTTTAACGAGGCAGATATGCACGATAGTAATAAAATCAAGTCAATACCCAAATTGGTTGTGGGCCAGAAACAGTGCAGTGATATCCGATCTTTGGAAATATGCATTGTCCGTCATCTGGAGCACTGTTCGAAAATAACGCCGGCCAATCTAATCGAGTCCATGTTCAATTTTATAAGAAACGAAACTCTTTGCCGCAATTACCAGCAATTGGCCTTAACTGGAAGCGCAAATGCGCTCAACTTTTCTCATACAAATAGCATCCTCTTGTGTGCTCTATTGATATTTATACTTAGTAAGATTTGTTGTTTTAAGTAATTTTATTCTTTTTTCTTTTTTTTTTTTCTTGGAATCAAATCCTTCGCGAAAATCGCTTGCCAAAAAGTGGGTGCGTTAATTGTGAGACACCAATATTTTTTTTTTACAATCTGATATAGATCAGATCAGGTGCAAATGTTACAGCAAAGAAACCGAACAATTGAACTTGAGGACATTTTTTATACATATATGTATTATTTGCGTGCTTTATGTATCTTTTTTGCTCGGTTCTCAGTTTTTAAGTTATTTTCTCTCTACACAACAGTGTTTTATTGTAATCTCCTATATCATATAAATGTAGACATCTCTCTATTACTATATATGTTAATCAAGTAAATCTCATACATATAGAAAACTATTTAAATAGAGGGTACAGGTTTAAAGTTTATCAGAAAATGGAATGTCAATGGAAACGTAAAAGTATCAAAAATGTGAAAATAAATAAATCAAAATAAGACATTAGCAATAACTTTTCTTAAGCCTCTCTTTTTTTCAGTATACTAAAAGTGTAAGAAAAACCAGAAAGCTGTCTTATCTAATTTATGCAAAATAAATGTGCAGTGTTTTTTTTTCTAATCATTTGTTTTAGACAGCAGTCAGTATTTATTTAAGCAAGACAACTGAAAGCTGATTTGTCTTAGACAGCAGTCAGTATTTATTTAAGCGAGAATTAGCACCATTTTTAAAGCGCGAATTGAATATTTCAACAGCTCGTGTTAGTTCAGATCTCCCATCTCTAATGCGCAGCTGGCTTGCCTTCCTCAAATGTTCGTTCTCAAGCCTCAGCCGAGGCTCAAACTGCAAACAACATTCTAAAGTGTTAAAAATGATTATTAAATGAAGTGCTAATAGTATTTAGGAAACTGTAATCTCATATAAAGATTCAGGCTATTGCAAAAGAGGTTACGTCTACTGCCAAACTATGGAGAACATTGAGACTGCAGCATTATCAGACCAGATAACTGCGTTTAGCATTGTAATGACTGCAATTTCGGCATTAATGCGATTCATAACGATCTTGATGAACTGGTATCTGGCGTATGAATATTGGAAAATGGAATCGTATACCTATTGCCACTGGACAATTTCATCAATATTATTACCCATGATTTTGACGACGCTAATATATTCAAATGTGTAAGCAAATGTTTGCTTTTATATGTTATCCTTATTTTTTTTTTTTATCGTATATCCATTTTTGTAGACTAATCGTTAGTAGCCTGGGTAAAAAGCCCGTCAGCTGTACGGACCTATTTTGGAAACTTGTGCTCTCGTATTTGTTTCGAGATGCAACTACCTTGAATTGGGCATTGAAGTATACGGAGGCTAAAAAGCGCGGCGACAAGGTTGCTCAGATTGAGTAAGAAGAAGACGAAAGAATGTCGACAAATGTATATTTAATTTGTTTCCAAAAAATCTCTAGATGCTATCACAGATATTTAAAGGAAGAATGTAACGTGGGATTCATAAGACTCTTCGATTCGTTTTTAGAATCTGCTCCCCAAAAAGTTTTGCAGCTAGCTATTGTATTGCGATATATCAAGAGTTTGACGTGTAATAAGTATAATGCACTATGAGTTTATATATAACTCATATTAATATGTTAAGTTCATTCATGATGTAAACGAAAATTGTTTTTCAGATCTACGTGCCCTGACCTTTCTGATATACTTCATAAGTATCGCTTGGTGTTTGGTGGCCTATAACCGATCGAATCGCTTGGCTCAGCTAGACAAATACGATATTGAAACAAAAGGACTTGTCGTACAGTTCTGTTTTCTACTCAGTTTCACAGGTAAACTTAATTGATTCCTAATTGATATATAATTTGTATATCGAACATTATTGTTTAGCTTCCCGCACTATTTGTATCGCATACATGGCCAGTATATATCCTATGGAAACTGTTGCGGCTTGTATTCTACATATACTGCTGTGTGGCACTGTAATATTCATCGTGGACACGCCGAAGTTTGGAAGATCTCAGATTTTGAATTACATATTGTGCCTGACTTTTGGAGCGGTATATATATTCATATTTACACCTGTTTCAGATGGACCAACAAAGTATAAGTATATCATTTATTTATCGTTATGTTTTTTACAAAATCTATTAGCTTGTATAATTTGGATTCCCTTATATTTAGCCATATTGATTAACGTGTTTTTTATAATGGGCATTGCTCTTATGATTTACTATTATTTGAAATGCCATCCAGGCATAACTTCTGCTATATTTTAATTCATAATGTAGCATACAGTGCAAAATAAAATTCAAATTGGTATCTTTTTTTTATTTAGAAGAATATACATATAATGTTTGTTTTTTAATCTATATTGTGTTGCCTTCTCGCTCGCTCTTAAAGAGCGCATGTGCGCAAACGTGACTTGAGCCGACGACGGTTAAAGTAAGCTTTGATTTGCAGTTTTTTCGTTATGACGAGCTGGTCACACTTAAAGAAGTGGCTTAGACTAGGTGGCAGTGACTTACCAACCCAAGCCAGCAGCAACAAATTAACTTTCACTTCAAACTCTAAAAGTTCCATAGTATCTATCAAACACAATTTAATCGTAGAATCAATCGTTGTGATGTAAACACCAATTGCATATGGACAATATTTAAGAAATATGGCATCAAAATATGAGCGCATTATCAGTGATTGTAGATCCAGAAATATATTGTGGGAAGATGCTGATTTCCCAGCGATACAATCATCCGTATTTTATTATCAAACGCCCCCATTCACATTCCAATGGAAACGCATTGCCGAACTAAATAATCCACAAGCCTCGTTTCTAAATGAAAATGCCGAATTCGATGTGATACCTGGTAAAATGGGTGATCGTTGGCTCGTTTCATGTTTGGGCGTTTTGTATTCGTTGCGAAATCTATTTTATCGCGTTGTGCCCGCTGATCAGAGTCTGGAAAAATCGATGGGCATCTATCGCTTTCGCCTGTGGTGGTGTGGTGAATGGGTGGAAGTGCTTGTCGACGATCGTCTGCCGACCATCAATGGAAGACTCGCCTTCATGCAGCCGCAGTCATCCAACTGCTTCTGGGCATCGCTATTGGAGAAGGCGATCGCCAAATTGCATGGCTCCTATGAGGCGCTCAAATATGGCACACGATCCGATGGCTTAACCGATCTGCTCGGCGGTGTTGTCAAGTGCATGCCCATAATATCGGACAGCATAAGGCCGCAAACGCTGAAGGATCATCTGGCAACAACGTGCATTGTCACCTGCATTGCGGTCAAGAATGCGGCAGTACAGAAAAAGAACACAACGGAAAGGCTACCAAATGGCATTTTGGTGAATGTCAATTACAGGTATGCCTGGCTAAAATAATTTTATATTGAAATATACAATACAAATATTATTATTATTCAAATTTAAAGGCTTTCGTGTTTGGATAAAGTGGAGACCGTTATTGGCGATTCGGTGCAGCTGGTTCGCATTAAGGACACATTCTCATCGAAGCCTTTTGGCGATAAAACCAATTTTATTGGCGATTGGTCACCCACGTCTAAGACATGGGAGCGTGTATCATCGACGGAACGTGGACGTCTATTGGCCCAATTAGAATTGGGCGAGTTTTGGATCTCGTTTTATGATTTTGTGCACACTTTCACAGCGCTGGAGATCGTTTATTTAGATTCGGATACAGCAAATGGAGAGCAAATGCTTAAGGGACGACCGCTGCACTGGAAAATGAAAATGTATCAGGGACAATGGAAACGAGGTGTAACTGCCGGCGGTTGCCGTAACCATGAATCCTTTCACATAAATCCACAACTATTGGTATCCATACAGGAGAAACAGGATATTGTTATTGCCCTAAATCAACATACCGCTGTCGAGCCGAAAGTTATTGGCTTCACCATGTACATGTGGAATCGGGATTATAGCCTAAACGAATGTTTACAAAAGGACTTCTTCAAGAATCAAGTGAGCTTCCTTAACTCCGACTATGGCAATACCAGACATGTCAGCTATCACACACAGCTTGATATCGGCCACTACGTGCTGATGCCGACCACCTATGAGCCCGCCGAGGAGGCACAGTTTACCGTTCGAATACTGGGCACATCGGCCTTTCGGCTATCATGCCTGGAGACGCAGACAATGATATTGCTGGATCCGTTCCCATCGCTAAAAAGCGACGATAATGTGCAGAAAATCAAGAGCGTCTGTCAATATGAGCCCGTTTATATGCAATTGGCCGATGAGAATAAGACAATTAATTGCTTTGAGCTGCACGAATTATTGGAGGCATGCCTACCAAATGACTATATCAAAGGATGCGCCAACATTGATATATGCCGACAGGTAATCGCACTCCAAGACAAAACCGGCAACGGCCGCATCACGTTCCAACAGTTCAAAACATTTATGGTTAATCTGAAATCATGGCAAGGTGTTTTCAAAATGTATACAAAAGAGAAAGCCGGCATTTTACGTGCCGAGCGCCTACGTGATGCACTCTACGACATCGGATTCCAGCTGAGCACAGATATCATGAACTGTCTAATCCAGCGATATATACGCAAAGACGGCACTCTGCGCCTCAGCGACTTTGTCTCGGCCGTAATGCAACTGACGACGGCCTTCAACCAATTCCACATGAAGAACTACAATCAGGTGAATGTCATCGAGGTCCATCTGCACGACTGGATCAAGAGTATATTAAGTTGCTGAAGGACAGACCGGGAAGCTGCAATCTACTTTCGACCTTAACGTTGTGTAATAAATTGTTTTTTTTTTCCGCAAAAAAAAAAGGTAAATTTTAATTTTATATGCTCTTCGTTATAATTATTTATTTTTAATGGGACAAACAAATCGCGTTTATATATATATATATATATGTATAAATGTACATATACATATAACATAAATATGTAAGTTGTTGAAAGCGCATTGTAAAATAAAATTGAAAGACGAGAAATGATTCAGAAACAACAACCATGATTTTCACTTAATGTTGTACGTATGTATATTAAATTACATTTATTAAATATAAATAATTATAAGTATGTATTATGATAGGATAGTTTTGCGCATACTTTCTCATCTGTAAAGTACACAATATATGTATGTATGTATGTATGTATTATATTATGTTGCAGCTGGCGATATTTCGAGTTTGCAGTTAAAATGCATATTATTTATTTACTATTTAGCGATTCAATAATTGTGTGTTAGCAGCTTATACAACATATCGAGCTCTATGTATGTATGTATGTGTATCTGACGTATTACTAAGTACTTTGCTTAAACTAGGCTGACATACATTACTGTATACAAATACTGTATGAATAGTTTATTAGTTTTTATGGACGACAGGCATTTCCACGCATCTTCAGCTTTCTCCTGCACGAAAATGTTTCCTGTTTTCCTTTTGCCCAATTAATCCATGTTTAATTTACAAAAAACTTGATTGCGCGTAACACTAAACATTACATCGAGGTTCCATTGTGGGAGGAGGCATCACTAATACGCCGCGACAGCGTTGTCTTGCGGCTGATGGAGAGCGTATTGGCAGCTGGATTCGAATGGATGCTCGGCCCCAGATGGTTGGGATTCTGGTTTGTTGATGTTATATTTGAGATATCATTCGCTGTGGTTGACGATGCGAGTGCTCGCAATGGGGAGCGCCGAAGCGAGCCGGTTACTTCATGGGGCTCTTGGTAGCCCGAGTCCATGTCATCGTGGTAGGAGTCCATTAGTGGTGTGGGATCCTCATAGTCGTAATCAACAAAGCCATTGTTATCGAAGGACTGCAATATTCCAAAGCGCTGTAGACACAATAAATTGACATACCAAAATTTCTTATGATACCTTGACAAAGGATTGCGACTGCTTGGCATAGCCGCGGAACACCTGATTGTGCGCCTTGCCGCGATAATCAACGGACTCGTAGTGGCCATCCTGGGAGTTCTCAATTATGAAATGCCTGGTGCCGTGCGGCGTTAAGGTGGCCCACAGCAGGCGGCTATCATTCACCAGCTGACTCTGCAAAAGATCCCGACTGTTGGCTGTGGCGCATGGATACAGTATTCCGCCCGAGGTGAAGGCATTCGATTTGGTTGCTTCACCGAGGGCATTGATTGCGTTTTGCTTGATATTTGCATCATGATACGAGAAAAAGGTGCTAAGTATAAATTTGGAAGAAAATTCATGAAATTTGTGTCGGCTATCAATCTGGAATACATACTCTTTGCATCTGATGACAATCAAGGCCAGGAAACAGGCAAGCACAAATATGCCAATGCACGATGAGACGAAAAACCAAACATTCTCCAAACTCTTTGTATCGCTGCGGACCAGCTCCATCAGCTCGTTGCCGCTATCGTTATGCTGGTTTTGGCCACACATGAAGGCCGCAAAACATGGCTGAGACTCATTCGATGGCAACAGTATATCAATGCTCTTCGGTTTTGATATCAGGAATGATGGCAGCGGCGGCGGCGGCATCGACAGTATAAAATCTGGTGGCGGACCAGCCAACTGGTCACAGCTGCCCACACAATTTCCGACTAAGATATTCATTTTGCCTGAAACAAAGGGCATAGACAAATTTGTATACATATATGTATGTTATTTGACCCCCAAGCCCAGACAGTTTTGTAGCCAACGTCTTGGACTTTTGGCCATATCAAGTCCGTGAAAGTTTCATAACGATCAGACAGTTCTTCAAAAAACCATTTCTTATAAAGTGCGTCTCGGGGCAGACGAAGCACAGTTAATGCGTAAAGTGCGCAGCTTGCGGCGTGCGTGCGTGCGCCCGTGCGTGCGTGCGTGCTCTTATTTGTGTGCGTATGTGTGTATGTGTGTGTTTGTGTGCATGGAAAAGAGCTTGAATGGGTATATCCTAGTCGGGCATTTACGACTAGGGCTCACTTGTTTTATCAGACAACTTTTTAAAAAACTAACAACTGAAGCTGTCTAAAAGTCTTTAGCCTTTCATATATACACATACACATACACATACACATACACATACATACACATACGCATACACATACGCATACGCATATCTATGGTTAATTATGAAAATGTTTTGTTTGTCTACACATATTTTGTACCCTTAGCTCGACCCAAATACTGCCAGAAAATCTTCACTCAAATTATGCATACATATATGTACATATCTATGATATATGTATATGTATGTGCAACTGACAATATCAAGCAATTAACACTGTTTTAATCGAACTCGAAAAAAAAGGCAACTTCTCTCTGAATATGGACAAACCTTAATCCAATAACGTGTCCTGTACCGATGAAATCTTACCTTGAACTGAGTAGCGAAAACAATTGCCACAATTCCCAGCTCGAAGAGCGCCCAATATGCGCGCGCACCTCCATTCGACGTGGGCAAGAAGTAACCCCTGCTGGCTTAGCCACACCCAGCCAATACACAAACTCGGATTGTTCGAATTGTGTCCCCCACATTATTTGACATTTTTACATTTCCTTGCGACCATTTCATGTTCCTTTGCCCTATGAATATAATTTACGTAGGTTGAAAAAGTGTTGAAAAATCGAACATTTTTGAAGGTATTACGCATCGAAAATCGGTTGTGAAACAAAATAAAGTGGTATCAGGACTGAAATTGATTCTTACGATCTTTCCCGATATTGCAACTGTCCAAATGACCCGGTCATGTGGGATCCGAGGCTTAAGGGTTCTGATTCCAAGTCCAAGCCGAAGCTCAAAAAAAACAAATGATAAAGAATTCAAATAAATGATAATGACATCAAACTAAGTTCAGTAAAGGCAAAAAACTATTGTTAACAAATAACTTAACGTAATAGTTAAATGAAACCTGAACGCATGACTGGAGATTTACTTAAATGTGTGCCATAAATTAGAGAAAGCTTAGCTTATGCCTGATCCGAGCCGATTCGCTTGGCTAGTTAGCAAAGGGGGAATAAGACTTGGCCTAGGCTTAGTTAAAATTTGATACTTATATCAATATTATTAGCAACAAGGATGAAATCAGAGTATCAAATTAGTCCGAATAGGCGCTTTTATTGGAAACATTGTCCCTGAGTATCAAACAACTGTTCATTTAATAGATCCAAGATTGTAACGAATCTCTCTTTATAAACATTAACTACATATAACACATTTTTGTTAAAAAGGTCGATTACATTGATTGGGAATAAGCAAGTTAAACAGCTCGTTAAAAACAAGTGTTGGGTAAACAAACAAACAAAAAAAAAACCAATGTGGGGAAATAGCAAAATGTATAAACTCTGTGAAAACCATTTAATTTATGCTACATACACTTGCAATATATGATTAGATATTAGATCACAATTATACTATTTTTTCTCCCCATACGTCATAACGACGCCAACGATCAATGCCAGCACCGTGAATCCTTGTGCTGCAATACGGGTACGCATCATAAACTGGGACATTCTGCGGTTGCCGGTTCGAAAGTTGTATAGACCAGCTGTTAGGGCTGCGGTCGTGGCCAGGCATCCTATGTGCGAATAGGCAAAAACAAATTTCAACGATAATTGGCAACGTTTACATAACGAAATTCAAACAATTCTAGTATATCGCTTACCAATTGGCACCAAAGGGTTCTCCTTTATTTTGCGTACAAGTCTTTCCTTGGTCGTTTCAATTTCGACAACTGGCCCCAGATCCTGACGTAACTGAATCCAGTCTAAGTCTTCAGCTGGCAAGGGTATTTCCGATTTGTTGGGCATCTTTCAATAGTTTGAACAGGTTTTGTCTGAATTTAAACAATAAGTCAGATCCAATACCGACAATTCATATTAACACAAAAACAGATGATTACAGACGTGCGCACAGATGCCAGTCACAATGCGGAACGTTGCAATGGAACAGGGATGTATGTGTATGCGCTAAATATGAGAAGAGAATATTTGCTGAACTAACATATCTGACTTGAAATATTTTGATGGTTTTTTCAAATATGTCAATTCTAGTTTTACACAATTCTTCATTGTATTTATACACTTTTCCTTTTAAACATATACATATATTATTCTTTAATATTTTATGCTTATACCCATTTGGTTCCATGAAGTTCGAACTTGAACTTACAGTTCAATTAGTTCTATTCATTTTCTATCGTCTCAAAATCTGTTCCATCCCTAGCATTGGTTACCGGGTTGAATTAACAACGAAATGCAGATTCCGAAATCGTTTATCGAATGGGGCTATCCATTTAATTTTTTTCAAATCTTTGTTTTATGATAAACACATGACTTATTATAATTAATATTTTATATTTTTTTTATAATTTTTGAATACCTATATTTTTATTTACAATATTAAATATTTGAACATTTGAATTTTTCTAGAGCAAGTTTTGAATGTCATTTAACAGCAAGCACATATATTAAAACATATGTATGTTTTTATCTACACACATATATATTTAAAAACACCCCTGTGATGATCAAATAAAATCGAAGAAAATTTGTGTGTTGGGTAATTCTGACCTCACTAACACGTTCACACACAGCTGCATTATTCCAACCATGTTTCTCTCTTTTTAAAATGAGAGAGTTTTGAAGTACAGTCAGACGAGGAACGCAAAATGAAACATGTGTATGTAGCGAGAATATCATTGTGTGTGTATGTCCAATAATATACATGCATTTTTGTGTTTGTGTAGAGGCGAAAAACAAACGCACACATTCAAATAAATGTGAATGTATTATTGGAATGGGATGGGGATGCATACATATGTACATACGTATGCATATGCATGTACATTTGAACGTACGTGCATAGGTAAATATGTACGTATGTACATTCACAGACATGTACATAATTACTTTCAAACATACAAACATGTATACCGAATGTACATACATACTTATTTGGCTGGTTTTTAAGTGCGTTTTAATGATGTATGGATAGTTTGCAGACAAATATAAAATGATTGAAGTAGTAATTTATCGACACACATACATACATACATATGTATGTATGCACAAGTCTGACCATTTATGTAAATATGTATGTTTGAGTACATACATACATACATAGCTCATATGTATGTACATATGTTATTTGCATGTGTGTATATACATATGTTTGAAGACGTTTACTTACAGTGTATGTACATATGTATGTATGTTTGCATGAACCTTAGTATAAAAAGTAACAAGCCAAAAATGTTATAAGGCCTGTTTCCCTCCACCACGTGTATACACACACACATACACACACTTAACACTCATTGGGCAGCAGGAGAGAAAGTGTGCTCAGTAAACTGTACTCAGAGCACGCCGCTGGCTGCTTGTTCTCTCTCTTCCTCTCTCTCTCTCTCTCGTTCTCACACACAGACACAGAGTTACTCACACAAACGCACACACTTGCGCATTCAACGCATACAGAAGTCTGGCGCTAGCCAGGCTGGGCTATGAAGCACAGTAAGGCAGAGACGGCTATTCAATTCAATAGCCTTTGCATTCGTTGTTGGTACTCTCTCTGTGTGTGTTTTCAATCAAGCGAGCGGCGCGCGAACCTCATCTTTTCCGCATTGATACCAACAAAAACACATTTACTGCAATAAAGCTGCGTTTGTGGCGTCGTTTGTTTATTTTTTACTAACTAAAAACAAACAATAACAACAGAAGAAGCACCAAACTCCAAACTCGCGTTACGTTACGTTTATCGTTTCGTTCGCTGTTACGCTGATTCGCCGTAAGAATCGGTAACAAATTTTCAAATTACCGTGTGGCGTCTGCTAGTTCCTGCGTCATAAATACATACATATATATATATATATGTATGTAAAATAATCAATATAACGTACATATGTACATAGAATAAACGAATGCGAGTTGCAACTGGCTTTCAATTTATTTTGGCCATTGAGTTTGTGTTGAGTGCAGTGCAAAAATTGAAAGAAGAAGAACGCGTACCTGCAAAAATACATACACATATTAAGCTATAAAAAAAAACTTGAACTCTTCCCCGCAACCCTCAGTACGAATCATTTGTAAAGGAATCGTCTTAAATCATGGAACATTTTCATCAAATACAGGTAAGCTTAAGTGCACATATACGCACGCACACACAAATGTACATGTCTGTATGTATATTTGCACGAACTATTCTGGCGTTTATAGTCTATTTAGTTCTATTCAGCGTCACACAGCATTTAGTTTCGCAAGTTAAAGATTTTTTCCCGCCAACAACAAATTAAATTGGCAAACACGCACTTCAATTTTTATACATACATATATACGTTGGAGCATACATACATATGTATGGATGTATACATACATATAATATGAGACGCATGAGAGAGTATGGAAATTTTACAATGGCCGAGTTGGAATCTCAATGCATACATACATGTGTATTAACATTGGTACATACATTTTACCAAGTTTTTTCGTGTACGTACATACATTTGTACATTACTAACATACATGCATACATTTGAAAAGAAACTAAATATGTATGTGAACTACACACGGGCATACATATGTAGCTGCGTATATACATACATACGAACGACGCTATGCGTATATGCATACATATATTCATACAGACAAGCAACATTTTTATTTTGCGTGCGCATCTATGGCCGCCATCTTTTATTTTATTTTATTTTGTTGCTCGTTCGGCGTTTACTTATGCATTTTGTTAATTTAGAACAGCTAAATTGCATAGTTCATGCGTATGTATTTACAGGCGTATACATACATAAATGTAATGCATACATACATATGTACATATACATACAACATTATAAAATTGGAAATGACATGTGCCTCGATTTTTCAAATGTTGAGCAGACACAAACACAGCTGTGTGTGCGTGTTTTATATATGTATACATTTGTGTATGCACAGTAAAGCTATAAATGTATACATATACAAACATACAAATGAAAACTTGAAATATGTATGCACACAACATCGAAGCTTGCGTAATCTGAAATTGGCTGCATGTACATACCATATGTATGTGTATGTACATACGTATATACATACATATGTATGCGTGGTACTCCTCATGTGAATTCTTTTCTTTGTATAGTGTCTCTTGCTGTGAGAAGACAGCTACAACTAATATGCTTGTATGTATGTATGTATGTACATTTGTGTGTGTGTGTGTGTGTGTGTGTCTGTGTGTAAAAACTCGAAATGCTTTGTCAGTTCTCTGTACGCACATATGTATGTGTGTATGCACGCAGAAACATATTTACATTGTAAAGAGCATTTTATTTTATTTTCTCACCGAGGCGCTCACTCATACATTTATACATCAAATGTGTACATGTGTTTGTATGTTTTGCCAGTGTTGCCGTTTTTTGCATGAGTAGTTAAGACACCCCTGGCATTGACAGAATAAAAGAACAGCCGATAAATTCGTTCATGAACCGAATGAACCTGCTCTTTATAAAAAACGTGCCTTTCTCAAAACCCATTCTCAGTTGTTGCACTCCGGCGACTCTTTTCGACACAAAGGAAATCATGAACAGCTGATTTTTTTTTTGTCAAAATTTGTTTATATTTTCGCACTCATGCCCATTTGTATGAACACACATGTTGTTGGCCTGTGTGTATGTACACGACGATATCGTGACAAACATATGCATACATAAATATGCGTAACAATTTGTTTACATTTTTGACGCATCCATTGCTAATAAGAAACGCTGCAAACGGAGTGTTATTGACAGAAGTGAATGGAATCATTGAGAATTGGAACATGCAACGCCGCAGATGTTGCTGCTCCAACCATTTGGAACTCATGCTCATGCGCATTTTCACCGTATACTTGCACAAGCATGCATGTGTGAGTGTGTGTGTGTGTGCTGCTGAGCGTGAAACCCGCCAGCGGCAGCGAGAGATCGTTTTTGGCGCCAAATGCCAACCGTAGCTTAGCAAGATCTACGTCTTGCTCTCTTTTTCAGGTCTTTTTTTTTCTTCTCATTATTGGTTCCCATTTTAACAAGTTACATAGAATTAATTATATTTATAACGATATTAATTGCGAATGCTTCATGAATAGTTCAAGCAAATACAGCACATTTATACATACATACGTGTACATACATACATACATACATACTTATACAAGTCCTAGGTCAGTTAAATATTTCACAATCTCGATATAATTTATATTTGGATGTTGGTAAAATATCGATTTAATAAGAAAAAAGTACAAAATACGATATATTTGATCAACTATCCGTATATAAATTAATGTTTTTGTTTAATTTATGTATATATTTAATTCGGTGATAAGTGCGAAGCCAGCGCGAAAATAAATTTTAAGCATATTTTTGGCAATAAGAGTTGTTCGTATTGGCCTCGCACCTATTCACAACATTTACATGCACACCCACACATAAACACATTCATAACAAAAACAACAACCACAACAACAAACTATTGATTAGCAAACAATTCAACACTATCAGCAGCAACTGGCTGCGCAGCAACAACAACAAGCGGCTGCAGTACAACAGCAACAGTTGCAACAACACCAAGTGGTTGTCCAGCAGAACCAACAGCAGGCACATCAAAATAGCTCCAACACCACATCCGGCGTTGGCACCCAGCAGCTATTTACATACAAAATGGCCAGTAGTTTCCCCAATCCAGCCACAACAATGGCACAAGTTGTTGCCACTTCGAATGCGGCAACAACCGGCTATGATTACCGCCTAAATATGGCTCAGGCCGCGGCCGCTGCAGCGGTGCCGGGCTCCCAATGGTGGTATTCGGCTGCCAATCAGGGCCAGGTGGATGCTAACACAGCTGCCCAGTTGCAGCAGCAACAGCAGCAGCAACAGCAGCAACAACAGCAGCAACAGCAGCAGCAACAGCAGCAACAACAGCAACAACAACAGATGCAGCAACAACAGCAGCAACAGAATGTCATCAATTCGGCCGGGGTAAATGATTTAGTTTCAATTCAATGGAAATTTCATTAATCAAACAATATTTGACTTTTAGAGCCCAATGATCAGAGGAAAAGCTGATGCGAAACCGAGAGGTCGAATGACTGCTTACGCATACTTTGTACAAACTTGCAGGGAGGAGCACAAAAAGAAGCATCCCGATGAGACGGTGATTTTCGCTGAATTCTCACGGAAGTGCGCTGAGCGTTGGAAGGTAATTATTGTCCTGGGCTTTCGAAATGAACGATATGTTTGATTTTTGGACACAATATCAATTCAATCGAACCACGCCCAATATACAAAATGTGGAAGAATCTACCATTTGGTTTTACTCTCCAATTAGACGATGGTCGATAAGGAGAAAAAACGCTTCCATGAAATGGCTGAAAAAGACAAGCAACGTTACGAGACAGAGATGCAAAACTATGTGCCGCCCAAGGGTGCTGTTGTGGGACGTGGCAAGAAAAGAAAACAAATCAAGGACCCGAATGCGCCAAAACGTTCATTGTGAGTTCGTAGCAAAATTGATTCTACTAATATTTACTAATATTCATATTTGTAACAAACATAAACGTTTAATTTAATTTAATTCAATTGATTTGATGTAATTTGTTTAGGTCTGCGTTCTTTTGGTTCTGTAACGATGAAAGAAATAAGGTAAAGGCTCTTAATCCGGAATACGGTGTGGGTGACATTGCCAAAGAGCTTGGCCGCAAATGGTCGGACGTCGATCCCGAAGTTAAGCAAAAGTACGAATCGATGGCCGAAAGGGACAAGGCACGATATGAACGGGTATGCTGCAGTGCATTGGCTTTATACGAGTTGTCTCAAATATTTATAACAAATATTTTTTGGAATTTCTAGGAAATGACCGAGTACAAGACAAGCGGGAAAATAGCCATGTCAGCACCTTCGATGCAAGCGTCGATCCAGGCGCAGGCACAAGCAGTACAGAAAGCCGCGTTACTTGCGGCAGCTGCCCAGCAACAGCACCAGCAGCTGGATGAGCAGCATGACGAGGATGATGGCGACGGTGATGATGACGAGAATCAATAGGTCTAGCAGTAAAATACTCTTCACTATTTATACACTATCGTCGTTGGTCATCGCGAACAAGGAAAGAACGTTAGTTAGTCCCTAAACAGGTTTAACTAATGTGTGTTGCATAATATATATATATACACAAGTATATATTGATATAAAAATATATATGAATATATATATATATATATAAAATTAATATAAAATTAATTTTTTTTTTTTTAAATAATAAGTAATCAAATTTCCATGAATTACTGAAGGAGAAAATCACAAAGAAACCTTTTATAAGTTTTATTTTAAGAATATAATATATAAGTATATATGGTTAGATTAAAATGACATTCAACTGTCTGCAAATCTTATTTCTGTGCTTCAATCATAAGTTTCTCCTAAAACACTAAGAACGAATTATTTTATAACTTACAAAAACAAACAAAAAATATTCATCCATGTCATTCTCAGCAATCGTTACCACTAAACAAACATGCAAAACAACATATGTATATACATATTACGTATATTGGTACATATTTCCCCCATTTATTAAATTTAGATGATTCACCAATAATGAAACTAAACTAAACAACAAACAACAACAAACAACAAATGATGCGTTTACTCATTCGAGTTGAAATTACTCAATGAAACGTGATAATTTGAAATACTTAACTCAGTGGCGGGTGATATCTCTCTACATATTTATGTGTATATATGCATATAACTAAATATGGATTATCATACAATTTCAGAATACGATAAAACAAAAAACAAAAAAAAAAAAAAAAAAAAAAAAACTAAAAAAAAAAAACCTAAAAAAAAAGAAGAAAATACTACTAAATTATCACAATGAATATATTGTCAGCATTTAAAAATGAAAAAAAAGAAGAAAAAAAAACTTTATCAATATCATAAAAGAATCGAGATAAAGGCATTAGATTTATATTTTCAACGGGTTAATCGGACATTATGCCCAATATTCAAATTTCGCGAATGTTTCAACATTCCCAAAAGTAAATTCAATATTTTTTTTTTTTTTGTCCAATTTGGATAAGATATTTCCTCCATATAAATTAAGTTGCTCTGGCAAATGGGCTGGAGTTGTTTTTTTTTTTTTTTCTCTGTGTAAATACATAAACATAATTGGATGTTAGATTTCCAGATGTATTATGAACATAAAAATTGTATGTTTTAGGCTGTTAAACATATACGAGTACTTGTACGCATTATATGAATGAAAGAAAGAAAAACAAATAACAAAAAACAAAACAAAAACAAAAACAAAAACAAAAACAAAACAAAAAAAATAACGGACATTGACGGCACGCCTGTTGTCTTGGCCATGTACATACATATTGAAGTATTATTTAAACCATTGGCTTTATACTAAGGAGATTGATTCTAAAAAGAGTATATAGTTTTAACAACAACAACAACAACAACAACAACAATTGCGACAACAACAACAACGTGAACACTAGGAAAGTATTGCCAATGCTTAAGAGGAGCAACACCTGTATGCATTATGATCCTTTTATGCAGGCCAATTAACTCAGTTATACACACACACTGATACACTGATACACACACATATATGTATGTATATGTATATATATATGTATATACGATAGAGTAAATTATGCTTTTTTGATATCGTACGTTTGCACAAGCTTGCAGATCGTGCAAAATCTCTTGATGTGGGGCATACTTCGATATGTGGCATGATGGATGGATGTATCAATAAATTAATAAAATATAAATAAATAAATATATAACGAGCGAGATCTGGGAAACACACACACACACACACACACACACACACACATACGAAATATGTATGTTGGAGACTTCCTAAGCAAAGAAGAAGAATCATACACATTATTAGGACCTAGTATGGATACATATTAGATAGAATATGGCGTGACAAATCGATGAACACAACAACCGCATATGCATATTCATGCATATATTCGTAGCATTAAAATGTTTGTGCCGCTTTATTTAGAATACCGTACACCTGATATGATGATGGTCACGTTATATACCTCAAATGTATGTACAGTTATTATTTTCTTACAAAAAAAAAAAACGATTTTTTTTATATATTTTTTTTTTTTATGTTTTGCCAGAGAACAACTCGCCACCGAGATGATATTCATAGAAGTGTAGAGAATATTACATAGATATATTTTTAATTTTCGATTAAAGAGTTAATCCTTACATTATTTACTATGACAATTCCAGTTCCCCGTGCTTGTTATAAGAAAGTAAACTAATACAAATAAACTTTTAGAAAAGTGATACTTTGTTTTTAGTGTATTCTCGGATGTGTACGTTCTGATTGTGGCCCAGCTCCAAGATCGGTTCTGTATATAAACATGTTTTTCTTTTTTTTTTTTTCATTTTGTTTTATTTTGATAAGCTCTCCAAATTTTAAATATATTCCACAACGTAATATTTGAAAAAAAAAAAATAATAATAAAATAATTAACACTTTTATGGATTACGTATGTATATGTATGTGTAAGGGTGAATTACATTAGAAACTAAGGTATTTTTTTTATTTAATTTTTTTTCTATGAATTTACAAAATCGTGTAAAAATAGTTGAAAATAAATATAATTTAGCTAGATATACGCTTATGAAGGCAAATTTGAGAGATTTCGTTATGTTTGATTTACGTCCGTTTTGAGAATCAAAACGATTTTATTATTTTCTCATGTTAGCATATTGAAAACTGAATTAATGCATTTATTGCTGATCTATTTTTTTTTGTTAGGCAACAAAAACCATGAAAAAATCGTTTAGAGCGAGAGGCAGATATGCGAACAAGCGCGGTCTCCGTCTAATACGGGATTGAGGCTGGTCGAAAAGGATCTCTCTATAAATGAAACTTTATGTTTTCAGCATACTATTAAACAAAGACACGTTAATAAGTTTTGCGATTAGAGCTTTTGAATAAAAATATAGAAGTCTTTGGTTCAGATTTCCCACACGTTTAGGTTTTGCAATAATAGATCTTTCTAATCGCTAGTCGTATCAAATATGGTAGACATACTTTTGCCGGCACTGTTAAAATGAGAAAGGCAGGCATACATTATTATTAAATTGACAGATTAACAATAAAGCACGCGTAATTGCTGAGATTGTTGATGTGTGTGTGCAAGTATAAGGTTGTTCATAGAACAATTTGATATTCGATCAGTTGCTTATATGTCAACTATATACGATTTGGTTGCAGCAACAAACTAAGCGCGAATTTCCAACAGCTTCCCTCTCAAGTCTGGCATCCTTCTTGCACTTTCGCATACGCAACGCATGCTTAGTTTCCATATTAAACAACAGATGGCACTAGCTTTAAGCTGCTGATTTGACCTTGGAAAAACCTGTCGCCCAGTTCTTACATCATTGCTCAACACATGCAAACGGCAAAAACTGTTCAACATGTTGAGTGTTGGTAAGTATTAAGTATATAAGTATCCGCAAACCCAGGCTTTGGTTCAAGCCTTGTCATATATTTTCTACATTTTACTGAAACAATTCACTTTACTAAAATTATTGCAAGCCGCATATATTTTCAAATAGAAGTCGCGGGCTAAATGCGATACCTACCCAAAATTGGCATCTACCCAATATGGTTAGATAAATCCAATGGTTGGTTAAAGCTCTGGCCATGCGTTTAACTTAAACTTATTCTATTTTAAATGGTTCAGTTCGTCAGCAAGTTGGGCTATTGGTTTGACTAAAGATTTGATGAGTAGTATAAAACTAATGGAAATTCTGGGTTCGAAACGGTTTGGCTTAGAACCGGCTTGTGGCCCTAATAGTACCTCCATTAACATTGCAGTTTATTTAAGAGTGTGCTTTTCAAGTTTAAATAATGCATCAGTTCGCCCTATTTCGTCAAAATGGAAGCTTTGGCTGATGAACCCAATAAAAAAAATACTTTTAAGGAATCGCGGTTTAGTTTCTTTATTTATAACACGAGTTGATTTTGCTTTCATGTGTTTTACAAGTAGTAGTAGTTTTCTGGTTTTATTCTTTTTTTGTAGTGTATTGTTTTGGATCGCCTGCTAGGTGTATCTTGTTTCACGACTTAAATGCTAAAACTCTGTATACCACAGTCTCTAAGACGTAAACGCAAAACTGAAATAATTAAGATTGATTTTTCTTTAAATTCCGATTAACGGGGAGAGTGTATGTGTGTGTCTGTGTCTGATATTGTGTGGGTGCGTGTGTGTGTTCGTGTGAGCACAGAGCCATGAGATTTAAAACGAAAATGGAACATTTAATTCTAAGTTCAAAGTTAAGATGCGTCGGCGCACTTGTCCTGCACGCATTATTATCAATAATAAATAAATTATACAAAAAAAGAAAAGGGAGCTAGCTTAGTTAATGATAATGTTGGTACACGTTTTTTTTTTTGTTTTTCTTTTTTGGGCGGCCATCATTTTACATCCAGAGCTCGCCGCCACAAATCTCAAGGGCCATCTTCTTGCGGAAGTACTCCATGTGCTCCTGGGAGAAGTTGAGCGGTTTATTCCGTGTTATATACTCTGCAAACATGCAGCTAAACACACCGCAGTCACTGCCATTGGTCTGATGGGGCACATTCTGGACATTCTCAATTGTGAAGTCGCTGGTGTCGAACGGCTTCTTGCGTTTGTCCAATGACTCCTCATGCAAGTAATTCTCTAGGGCGTTCAACACCTCCGAATTTGGCTTGCCCATTGAATCATAATAGCGAATTGTTTTGTTCTTCATGTGGATAATGGCCATGCACCAATGGACGTTGCTCACATGCACTGGCACCGGAATTATATCTTTGCTGAATATATCAACTTTGCGAGTCCAACGTTTCACATTACTATAACCGCCTTGCAGCAGCCGGGGCACAAAGAACGTATTCATAGCATAAACACTTGGCAGTTTGCCCTCTTTGCGTTGCGAACGATCGGTTAACAAGTTCATATAGAAATTAATAACCTCGTCGTTTAGCCAAGAACTTCCAGCTAGCGTGCGAATATCATTGCGAGTAATACTCAGGCTGAATTTTGTAATAAGTACCTAGAGATAAAATGAATAAGTGATGTGTATATAATAATATAAAAATAGATGAGTTCACCTGGTCGGCCCTGCCATAGACTAGCTCATTATAGCGCTGCTGATGGGCGTCGGTGAATGGAATAAATTCTGGTTCGCTATCCTCCTCTAATGGATACTTCTCCAATACAAACAATGTTTGGGAAATGAAACGTCGTTTGGATAAGTTCTCGCGCAAACCCTGTTCAAAAGCACGACGCTCTTCTGTTGTTCTTTCAGCTCTGTGGAATAATTATTCATTAAGCCTACAAAGTTTTGAAAGCAAGAGACCGAATGCAATTGGATGTTAAGCCAAAAAACATTTCCACCCATTATGATCTCAAATGTTACCCGCACCTAAGTATGTTTACAGGGTTTACAAACTGATTTAGGCATTCGTCTCAACTACATTACACTTACTCTTGAATAACCAGTTTCTTTGCATGATTCACCTCCTGTTGCATACGCGCACATTTCTCATTAAAGAGATCTGTATAGTTATCAGCAAAATAGATGGATTTACTGTGGCGCAGCTGCAGCGCTTTAGTGCGGGACATCAACAGCCCGGGTGGTGGCGGCATCATTTGTGTTCTATAAAGGATTAAAATCTTAATTAATTTATCGAAACAAACTGCGTAAACAACAATTTAAAGTAATTTTGATGAAATGACAAAGAATTTTGAATAGTCTCAAAAATGAATTTAATCGGGGACATACGCCCGAACTAGCTGTCAAGGGACACTCACTTATTCGCTTGCTTTCCGTGATCATCATCAATGATTTCAGTGACCTCGGGCTTGTCCGGCTTTATGCTGGAGGAGCTGCCGCCCAGTTCGTAGCATTGCATGAGTGGTGGCGGCGGTTTCTTGGCCAGTGAGAATGGCTGCTGCTGCTGCTGTTGTTGTTGCTTCGAATTGTAATCCAGCAGCTTGGCGTACTCGGAGCGGAGGGGCGCACGGGACTCGGGCTTGCTTTTGATTAGACCCCGCAGCCAGTCGCTGCTATTAAGGCTAATAGGCTGCAGTGGCGGCGGAGGCGGTGGCTTTTCATTCTCGCGAGCAGCACCCGAACGGCGTGCACACTCGCGCTCATGGAGAGTCAGATTATTGATCAGATTGATGTACTGATTATGCTCGTTGCGTTGCTCCTCCAACACCATTATATTGTCCCTGCTGGCGCCCGAGTCATATAAATTGCTGACATGCCCATTCAAACGCGCCTCGGATGAGGAGATGCTACTAGCAGGACGTTGTTGATAGTTTAGATCGGTGACAAAACCATTTGTGCCGAAACGCACCGCATCGGAGTACAGCAAATTTGGTCTTCTCGCTGACGATTGGTTGCGTCCAAATTCATCTTGACGCGGCGGGGGCTGCGCGCTCGAGACAAGACGATCGGCAAATGCTTGATACATATTACTTTCATTATGCTGCGGCTCCTCAGAGTCGGACAGATCAACCGAAATAGTCGCTTGGGTGTTGCGTACACGCACCTGACGCGTCTGCGGTGTACAGAACATGGAAAGACGCTTGTGTGTCTGGTAGGCATTGTGATTGCTGTTGTTTTCCTGTTCCTTGCGCTGGTTCGCGGTTGCCATGTGGCTGTAATCATCAGCTATGAAAATAAGAAGTGACAATCTATTATTAACTATATTTTAATGCTACAATTTTTTACTAAAACTTCATTTGGTGTCAAAGAGTACTGCGACGGGGTTTTTGAAAAATTCGACCTCTAGGTTGGGCAAAACTGTAGTCAAAGTGTGTGAAAAAAAAAACCAACAAAAACAACGCAGCCATAAAAGTGTGCCTGCCAAACGTGACGTCATGAGCATGCGTGACTTACATGTTTGAGCGCCGGACTAACAAGCGGCAGGTCGCTGGTTCAAATTTAACTCATTTTGTATTTTTATATGGAGTTTGGGCAAATGCAAAGGCAAAAGGAGTTTTGCAACCACTTGTATTAATATTATTACCGGGCGACGCCGGGTACTATCTGCTAATAAAAAAAAAACTAAAGAAAACTATTGATTTTAAGTAGAGTCCGATCTGGACAATGAGTAAATTGGTTGCAGAGGATGAAGCTAGTGCATGCATGTAGATCTTCTTAGCCAGGCCAGTGCTATTCTCAAAGCTGGATTAACCAACTCTATTTGTAAAAAAACATATATATGTATTTCCCGTAAGAAACATAAATTACCGAAGCGTGCTTTCCACAGCTCCCAACTTTTAAACAAGCAAATAAAGCGTTACTTAAAACTCAAGGCATAGCTTCTCTGCCTTCCTCTATACGATATATAACCTTAACTCTCTTTACTTTTTCTTTTTCTTGCTGTTGTCTCTTTCTACAAGGTACATACTAAATGGTGAAATGCTCGAGGACCAGGAAGATGAGGGGAGGAAGATCAAATTGCTATAGACAAGCTGCGATACCCACAGAGGAGGTCTCACGTGTTTGTTGACCACGAAAATAGTTTCGCCTACTCCCCCGACTGAGGACAAACAAGGCTGAATGAACGAACTGAAATGTGACAAAGCCGATCATTTTCGAATACTCACCGTCATTCGGCATAAATTTGGGAAATGTGTTATCCACACGGCGATATTTTATCGGACGTGGAGCTGTGGCCTCGGTGGCCACGTTTTGATAGCTGAAATCGAGTGAAGAATTAAATTTTAGCTAAATATTATAATACATTGGGAGGCATTGGGATTGTTTTGAATGGGATGCTTCACCTTCGTTTGCGATTGTGTTCGCTGTCCTCGTTTCCAGTATTGGGTGGCTCCTTGTTGTTGTTGTTGTTGCGACCGCCCAACAGAAACCAGTGACGTATCCAATTAAATAGATCAAAGCCCATCGGATCGTGATGTGGGTTCTGTGTGCGCGTTGCACCCTCGATTTTAGACGATAAAGCGCTTATTTTATAATCAATCTCGTTCAGCAATGCAGTCGTTTCGAATGCAATGGCTGCTTCAGATGTAATCGAGATCCTTAACAGATACTCGCGGACATCGCTTAGTTTACGCTGCAGCAGCAGAACGCCCCACAGACCGTCCAATTGCCGATTGCTGCAGATGTCGCCAATGAAGTCCAAGGTGCGTTGTACAGCTGCCAAGCGCGGATCCGACTCCGGCTCCGAATCTCCCTCAGTTGCAGATGATGTAATAGAAAAATCGTTTTGTTCCGATGCTGACTCGAAAACGTTGGGCTCTTGTTGCTGCGTTGCTGGTTCAAAATCAAAATCGTTTATGGGCTCGTACGTAGGTGAGAGGCCAGCGCCATTTGTCACTGATGCAGTATCCCAATCGAGCGGCAGCCCAACTCCGTTCAATGCAAATGCGTGCTCTGGATTCCAGTTGGCACCGCTGGCCGCCACTGTTACTTGACTGGGCAGTATATTGGATGATTCGCGCACACTGCCTACAGTGTGCAATGCGGGGTACACTAGAAACAATAATTATAATAGAAAGTTAGTTCTTATCGGTCACCTGAACATGGCCGCCATGCGAAGATGTCTGCGTCTGGGGCCAGGTTCATCTGTAAATTTTGCGCGCCGCTTTTGCAACAGCCACATATTAGCACAATAACACAAAAGTAACGCACACAATGTGCTGACGCGGGGCAAACGCAATGTTTAGGGTGAAAAGAAATCAACAACAGTGCATTTGCAACGCGCACTTTTAATACAATTGCGAATATTTTGTAAGTAAAGTGATTTTAATGCCGGCTGATGCCACTTCGACGCCGCGTTTAAAACTTGTGTCGCGAGTGCTTCTTTTGTTTATAGGCGCTTAAAATGGCGTTGTAACAGGCGTTTATACTTACCAGTTCTTTTGTTTGTATGAATGTACGGTAAATATATAAAATATTTAAAATTTTCTGCAATCAAAAGCTTGATCGCCTGAAATTTAGCGTGCTGGCGGACAGGCTGACATATCGACAAAGCAACCACATCAACATAAAAACGAAAATGCCAAAAAAATACCAAGCAAAAAATACTGAATGCAACTAGAAACATTTTTAATGCCGGTTTGAGCAATTGTACAGGAGAAATATAAATTTTATGAACTTCATTTTATTTATCTCATGCATTTTTGAATGCTGTTGCACTTATTATTAAAAAAAACTTTGAAAGTTTTTCCAAAACGTTGGTGCGCAAAATGTATTTTGCAACACTAAATAGTCGTTCGATAACTATCGAGACTCGATTGTGCGATATTTTAACACATATTTTCCGCCTTAAATTGAAAAATGTACGCCATTTTGTTTATTTAAATCAATTCGTGCTACACCTGACATAGTCGCGAATGTATTTATTATTTGAATTTTCTAATGGCTAGAGATAGTGTTAATCCTTGCTCTGGCAACAGAAAAACAAAAAATTCCACAGCAATGTCGTTGATCCATACAAAGCGCCCGCCAGGCCCACCGTAGCCTGAAACGAGTAGTTCACAACGACCCAATGGGCAAGAGCGCCCCAGATGAGTATCAGCAGACCATTGGTAAAGTGCACCGGCCGGCGTATGGCTGTCCAATTGGCGCGCGTCATGCCCAACTGGAAGACCATCTCCTGTAGAAAGGCGGTGACCACTTGGCCAAAGCCCAACAGCACAGCCGAAACGCTCAACAGCAGCTTGGATGTGGAGAAGCTAATAACTATGAGATGGGGTGTGTGACAATAAACAGTTGTACGTGCAATGTGATTTCAGGACTCCAATGCTTACAAATGAGCGCCAGGCACTTGCAGATGCTGCCCAATGTGTACCACTGTAGCTTGCGTTTGTAAAGGCTGGAACCGAAACGCGGCGTCATCAGCGAAAAGCACATCCATGGAAAGGCCAGCAGCGAAAACAGAAATGGAATTTCGGCGTTCTTGAGCGCATGATGGCTAACAGCCAATCCTGGCAGCACAGTCAGGCACATCACATAACTGAAGATGTCCGCCGAGAGCAGCAGCGTGCTGGCATACAGCTGTGGCACCATCAGCGCATGCTGCAGCGGCATGGCAATCTTATCCAGCAGATTCCACCATAAATGCGAGGTAACTGCGCGTGACATGCGTCGTATGCGATGCTGTCAACAAGGAAAATATGAGAATCACAGAGATGCGCAGTTTTCTTCACGTGCTTACCAGATTCGCGTATGCTTCCGGCAGCGGAGATGAGCTGCCCGTTCCAGTGGGATTAAGCGGACTTTGCGCATGGAGTCGACCATTTGAATGCGACTTGTGCAGCACTTGCGACTGCGACATGCTGTAATTATCGATTGTGGCATTGCTGGAACGCATTATGGACACCGTTTCATCCTCTTCGGGTATTATCTCCATAATCTCAACGCCATTGGGATTAACATAGGTGACGTATGCCTCATCTGTGGCGAGCATGTAGTTGCTGTGCGTATCCACGACGGCGGCGGCGACAGCAGCCGCAGGCGCTGTGCTGGTCATCTCTGTAGCCGGATTACGCCATGACATTGCCGTGTCCAGCCCGTCCAGCTGATCGGCAACAAAGTTAGCCGCTAGCGCGGCACGCAATGGCAATGCACCGAATCCAGTCTCAGCCTTGATCACTGAGATCCGCTTGGTGGTAAATGCATCCTCCCGATGCTTAGTGATGATCAGGCTCAGTGGAATGAGATTCACCAGCATTGCCGACATCAGCACAATGGACTGTGCTGTGCCGTACAGAGTGCGCAGGCTGGTGAAGACGAAGGACAGGAACAGCTGGCAGAAGGCCTCGCCGCACAGATGAATTGTTTTGCGCACGTATTTGTCCTCGCGCGGACGCACTGCCTCCAGTATAACATGAGTTTTCCACAAATACAGGCTGGAGCCAATACCTAAAAGGCCACTGGGACTTTCAATGGATTTGGCTGGCAGCTGGAGCCGATGTTTCGCTTACCCGCAAAGCAGCCGTAGAAGACAATGGCCACCGTTTGGGTGGTGGTGGTGACCACCACCCAGGCGGACGAGAAGAATATGCCACTGATCATCAGCGATAGGCATGCAATCAATGTGGCTAGCAGAAAGATGCGCCTGTATTGATTAGTTTCCCGAGCACGACCGCTATACTCTGTGTCCAGATGCTCCATAATGGAGCGGCAAAGCTCGCCGGTTGCCTGATAGACAATCGCTGGCCAAATGCGCAGCACCAGATCCTTGTCCGATTCCACAATATTGCCATACAAATACGCGGGTGTTGCCAGAAAGGCCTGGAGAATTGACGCAGCATACGAACGAGAGAGATTAATAGAGAGAGCCCTGCCATATGTAGAAGAACGAGAGACAGAGAGAGAGAGAGAGTGGCAGAGAGAGAGAGCTGCTATTTACGTGTATGGCAAAGCCGCAGAGCATGTACTTCTGTTGTATGTGCTTCTTGACCACACGGCGCCGTTGGACACCGGCGGTGGCCCGGGCAGCGGTGCGACGTACGGCTGTAGCAGCCACTGGAACCGCTGCCACTGTTGCCATTGGCATTGTCGTCATTCCTGGCTAGCGCGGCAATTGAGAATGCGACCTCTCTGAGGATGATCCGGATCCGTTTGCTTTTCGTGTGTGGAATTTTTGTGTGCTGGTACTGTGTGAGGCGCGTCGTCTGGCCGTTAGCATTCATCATTTACCAAACCGAAACCCGTTTAGATAATGGCAAAAAACACAAAAAAAAAATAAAACTGTGATAATAATCGCGCTTATCACATTGAAGATATCTACATACAAACACCCACCCAACCACAAAGTGTGTGTGTGTGTGTGTGTGTGTGAGCGAGTGTGTGTGTGTGTGTGTCAGTCAGAGATTAACGTCAGATACATATGTAAAAAGTTTGTCTTCATCGTTGACGCTGTTGGCTTTCCTGCAACGCCAGCAGAGGATTATGTTTATGACCAGACGCCAGCTGATCAGACATCGCACTCTGATAACGTGCAGCATACGATCCGGTAATACTAAGTATATGGGACATTTCGAGTGAACCAAGTTAATCTATTGAGTGCACTTTTCCCTCCCAATTGCGTAACACAATAATACTTATGCATATATATTTATTTGGACTCGGAAAAACAAAACAACAACTTTGATCAAATGCAATCTCTTCGAAGTAATGCAAATATTAAGATTACAAAATGTGATTTGATTATTGTTATTGCAACTAAATGTAGCGAAAATAAATCGGAAAAGAGTGCATAAGCCACACAATTCATGGGAACAACTTTTATTAAGCTCACAGTTATGATTGTCATTATTCCTGGGAATAATAAAGCTCTTAAGAATAAACCTAACCTGACCTAAAATTTAATTAGGAATTATAACAAAACTTATTGTAAATATATATGTTTGTCTGTTTTTTTTTTGTTTTATTTTGATCTTGACATTTAAAAACAATATTTTAAAAGTATTTGATATATTTACTCCCTAAAAGATTGTGCGATATATACTATACTTTACTCTTAACATCAAATAAAAGTAAAAACTTATTGCCGCCGAAGTCTTGGAAAATCAAAATTCGAAAAAAATATATTTGGATATATGCCTTGTAAATACTGGAATAGAAGAAAATAGTTTCTTAATATATGCTAGGAAATCAATTCTGCAAACTCCAAGCAAATGGTCGATTTCTCAGCTAACGGTCTAAGCCGATTTCCGGATTTAAGCAACGGTTTGTTAACCATGCTTTCCGCATCCTTAAGCCCAGGTTTAATAATTTTCCGTTCTATATCATAGAGAAATCGGTCGAATCGGTTCAGTTCGAATCCGTGTAGCAAAAGGACAAGTGTTGAATGGAAAGTAAAAGTAAAAAACAAAAATATATGCAATCTTAGTGATTCATACTTGTTTTTTTTTTTTATCACTAAACAGGCAAGGTTCATGCCAATAAATAATGCTGAGCGGCCGGGGGAGATAGGCAAAAAGTACCCGCCTGTCCGATCGGAGCTCATCCAGATTCAGATTTCCCCCCAGATATAACATGAACACGTCTGTCGCTTGACCTCCTATCATGGCGCTTATCGAGACTGGGTATATCTTTACACACTTCCGTTTCACATCCGTGGACAGGGAGCTGTGCTGGGCGTGGCAGCAGCAGCAGCAGCAGCAGCAGCTGATTTTATGGCTTTACAACTGTATTTTGCCATGGTTGATGACGTTAAAGCAACGTTTTATTTGCGCTATATACTAAGTCAGACTGGAGATGGAGATAGGGCCAGGTTGGCAATTAGGCGCTAGGGTTGATAAGCCGCAGCATCCGGCGCCAAGTTTCTGCTATATAATAGGCTGTGGGTAACGGCAGTAGCTCACACAACGATCGACCGAAGTTAGCCACCGGCAACACGATGACGACGACGACGACGACAACCAAAACAACCAGAATAACAACGATGACAGCGAGGCGTGGAAGGTTCTCGACAGCATCCTCGGTGCTATTGCTCTGCGCAGCCCTGGTAAGTCTCATTTGGCCGTGTGCTCAGGATATATGGATTTCTAACAGTTAGTCACTTGCAGCTAATGACCAAGTCCTGCGGCATTCTGGCCCTCAGCGGCGATGGCAATGCCCAGTTGCCAGGTCAAGCAGATGCCTGGAGCGAGACAACAACAGTCAGCGAAGGCAGCGGCTGGGAGGTAACAATCGGGAGCACAGATCAGCCAGAGGAACTAACAACAGAGCCCATAGAGGAGCTGGATACAACAACAATTGGGGCGGATATACCAACGGAAGGCGGTGTAGAGACTACTGCGCCTACAGATGCGGCCACCACGCTCAATCCCAACGAGCCCGAGCAGGAGACCACAGCTGCGCCCAATGAGGAAGAGTCCACTGCGGGCCCCGGCGAGGAACAGTCAACCACTTCAGGCCCCGGTGAGGAGCAGTCTTCCTCAAGCCCCAGCGAGCAGCCGTCCACTTCAGGCCCCGGCGAGCAGCCGTCCACCGCAAGCCCCAGCGAGGAGCCACCAACCACCACACCCAGCGAGGAGCTGTCCACCACCACCACCACAGAAGCGGAGCCAATTATAACCACAATTGCACCAACGCCACCGGCACCGCCCGTATTCGAGTGCCCGACCGTGGGTCTATTCCCTGACATCGGTGGCGACTGTCAGCGCTTCCACAACTGTCTGCTGAATTTGCTGACGGGTGAGCTGAAGTCCTACGATATGGTATGCCCTCCCCTGCTGGCCTTCTCGCCCACCTACGGCCGCTGCATGCGAGATTTGGCGGAATGCGACAGCGATGCGTTCGTTTGCCAGAGCCCCGGACGCTTTGCCGGCAGCGATGAGATCCACTACTATAGCTGTGTGCCGAATCTGCGCGGTGGTTTCCACAAGTACATTGTGCGCTGCTCCGTTGGCCAGCGTTTTGAGCCTTTGATAGGACGCTGCTGGCGTTACGATTGGACGCAATTATTGCCCGGACAGGCGCTGGAAGCTAGCGATTTGGCGGCCATCAAGCGTGAACAAAAGGAACTGAAGGCGGAGGAAAAGCTGCGCCTGAAGGCAGAGAAGAATCAAGCGAAATTGGAGCGCAAGCAGCAAAAGCTGGAGGAGAAGCTGGCCAAGAAGGCGGCCAAGGAACAGGCCAAGAAGGACGCCAAGGCCAACAAACCCCTGTCCGTGGAGAGCGCCGAGTCCCCAGAGCAGCCCAGCTTCGAATTCTAAATCCAATCGGCCCCAGATTCCACACACAATCTATGTTGGTGTATAGCGTAGTCTCATTTGGTTATGGTTCTTAAATTCTATAATTATTTTTTTTTCTCTTTCTGTATTGCATAAATAAAGACTAAAATTCTTTAATATTAACGCTCTATATGGGCTTGTGGCCAGCAGCAGCGGCGGCTCGTTTATCAGCTAATCGGACGCAATCTCGAAAATTGTCATTAAGTTGTTTGTGGCCGACTATAAAAGAACCGAGCCTAGAGCCCAGTCCAGTTAGTCTGTTGAAACAAGTAACGAGTCACTAAAGATATTGCCTAAAAGGGACGTCATTGTACAGTAAGCTACGAATATGTTCAACATTCACTTGGCACTGGCCGCCATGTGCTTGGTGCTGTGCGGAGCCGCCCAGGCCGGAGACAGCCATCCCTGCAGTCGCACTGGATTCATTGCGCTCGTGGATAATGCGCAGGAGTACTTTGCCTGCGAACCAACACCCAATGGTGGTTACTCATTGAGGCGTTTGAGGTGCCAGGACAATATGAGCTTCAGCTCGGAGCTGGCAAAATGTGTTGAGCGGGCGCGGGATGCTGTCGCAGCTGATGGCAGCGACATTGAGAATCCCACAATACCGCCAGGCAATTTTGAGGATTCCACTGAGGACCCTGATCCAACTGATGCCCCAGCTGCCACCAAGGAACCTGAGCCAACTGATGCGCCCGGTTCCACCAAGGAGCCAGAGCCAACTGATGCGCCCGGTTCCACCAAGGAGCCCGAGCCAACTGATGCGCCCGGTTCCACCAAGGAGCCCGAGCCAACTGATGCACCCGGTTCCACCAAGGAACCTGAACCTACCGATGCGCCCGGTTCCACCAAGGAGCCAGAGCCAACTGATGCGCCAGGTTCCACCAAGGAGCCAGAGCCAACTGATGCACCCGGTTCCACTAAAGAGCCAGAGCCAACTGATGCGCCCGGTTCCACCAAGGAGCCAGAGCCAACTGATGCGCCCGGTTCTACTAAGGAGCCTGAACCAACTGATGCGCCCGGTTCCACCAAGGAGCCTGAACCAACTGATGCGCCCGGTTCCACTAAGGAGCCAGAGCCAACTGATGCACCCGGTTCCACTAAAGAGCCAGAGCCAACTGATGCTCCCGGTTCCACCAAGGAGCCCGAGTCAACTAATGCGCCCGGGTTAACAACTCCAAATCCCAATCCCACCACCGAACAACCTGGAACGAGCACCACAGTAAAGGAAGTTTGCGCAACAACAGGCTTTTTGCCCAAGAATGGAAGCTGTTATCAATTTATAATATGCTATGAGGACGACGAGGGGGATTTAATTGCTTTAACCCAAGACTGCCCAGAAGGGATGCAGTTCAATCCCGATTCGCGGTACTGCGAGGTCGACTACGATTGCAATAACCCAACAACTCCGGAACAGTGAGAATAAGTGAAGAATTTTAGAGATGAAATAAATATCCCACTGTGTACTATTAAGCAATGCATAACTATACCAAAATCTTTGTTCTATTACTTATGGAATATTTTTTTTTGTTTTTTTTTTTATCCCCATATAAATAAATTTTAGTTTAATTGATGTTAATTGATTGCAAAAGCATACCATATCACGCATTGTACCTGAACTGGGCTAAAAATCAATTCGATTACAATGGGAAATATTTATGACGTCGATAAGGAGGCAATTTAATTTTCGATACCGCCTTTCCCTTATATCTTATCAATGGCACTTCAAGTTCTTCCAATATTTAAGTGCTTAATTAGACAGCGATTGGTTTCCATTCAGCGTATTCAGGGTATCTGTGGATCTGTGGACCTGAGCTGGGCAATTATAGGCAATCCAATTTTATTGAAAAACTTAATACTGTCTTTTATAGCATTTCAGTATTAACCTAATGCATTGGGCCTCATAGCTGCTCGAAAAATAATAACAATAAATATAATCAGGAATCTTGTGAATCAGAATTCGTAATTGCCGCGTACTTACGATAGGAAATGTACCCTAAACGCGTTTAATAATCATTTTTCGCGGTAAAAAGATATTTATCTAGGCTTATTTAAGATAACCCTAAATAATTTAAAACAAGCCTAATCTTATCTGGGCAATGCCTTATAAAAAATAATCGCAACATATGCGAATCAGTTTTGCATGGGAATATTTTCATTGTATATACCCTTGTGGAGGGTTTTATAATTTGGTTACGAAATGTGTTACATTACTGAAGTATATATGTATATATTCTTGTTCAGTTGGTGTATATATAAAGTTATCGAAAATAATTTGGACTAATGTAAACATGAGAGTAAAATCTTATCGAAATCTGAATACTTTATTATATAGCTCTCTAGGAACGATCGGTTGGGGAATAAGGCTTTTATATAAAAGCAATTCTAGGCCAAATGTTCATAAGAGTATTTGATCTTCCTCCTGTTGTCTCTTGATATAAGTTTCATAAGAGAATATTTGTAAATAAGAAATGGGCGTATTGAATAAGAGGAAGCATTTATAACATAATTAGAAAGGCAGGGGAGGAGGGGTAGCGGCCATATGGAATGCATAGATATCTGCAATGAACGCAATAAATATGCAAGTAAATCGCACGGCGGCCACAACTCGATGAATTCTCAAATGAGTGAAAGTTGGCGGCGCCGACGATTGCATAAGGCAGCAGCTAGGGGGGCGGGGGGGCAGGTGGCTGTTAGGCAGGGGGCGGGGCAAGTTTTGAGCTGGCATAGACGAAGCGGGAACCGTCGCTTGGTTGGACAATTGCGCATGCGCGTAACTCGTTAAAATGATTTCAACGCTGGCGACAATTAAAGCACGCCGAGCTTCACTCCCAGCTCCAGCTCCAGCTCCAGCTCCAGTCGCAGCCGAGGCAGATGCCAGACGGCGGACGGCAGACGGCAGTTGCTTCAAATGCAAAATCACGCCGGCTTTTGGACGCAGTCCAGGCACGTATCGGGCCCCGTATCAGCCCCTCCTCCTTCGCTACTTAGTGCTGATGGTGATGTGATAAGCGTTGGAGCAGCGCAAAAAATGAGACGAGCTACGTGCAACACACTCGGAGACTGGACTGTGTGTGCCATTTGGCCCTAAGCGAACGTTCATATGCAAGCGAATGTATCTTTAGACATTAGCTGCTAGCTGGCTGGCATCTGTATATGCTGTATATGCTGTATGCGACATTGTATCTAACAGTGATGGGGTTTTGTTCCTCACTTTCTTTGGGCAGGTGTTGCGCAGCTGACCCAGCAAACAAGTCAACAGTAAACAAATCACAAACATTTCGTGCGAACCTTTCTTTTATTATTATCATCATTTTTGTTGGGCGCACAAACTGCGCCCACTGGTGACCCAAAATGTAGAGATGGGGGGAGGGGGGGAGGGGGCAGCAGCTGAGATAAATGGCCAGATACAATTGTATCTTTATTTGAATGTTGCTCATGCTCGCACTTGTTATGTAATTTGCGCATTTACACGTTGTTTTCATCTTGTCGCCGTGGTTTTATTGTTGCCCAAACATCAAATTATTTGAGAGAGAAAAAAATGTGCCAGCCAAGATCGGCATTTAAATGTTGTACAATTATGCGATCCACTTCATGCAAATGACGCAGACAACAATTGCAGTTGTTTGTTAAAAAGAAATTTTGGCCCCATTACCTGGCGGGCGACTGGGTAATACCCCAGAACTCCAGCCCAGCGCAGCTAAGATCGGCTGACATAAGCTACAAACAATAAAACAATTTATAGATAGGCTAGCTGTAGGTTCATTTCATGTCCATTTATTATATTATGTGTTTGTATGTATGTGTGTGTATGTATGTGTGTGTTAGTGTATGCACGCATCTATGTATGTATTTATGTATATATGTGTGCATGCATGTTCGCTTTCTAAGACCAAACGCAGACATAGCTTTTTCATCGCTGTGCTGCAAATTTAAATAAAACGTATTTCTATATGCTCTACTCCTCGATTCTCAACAATTCAAGGAGGCTCTGCTGTTTTGATGCTTAGCTAATAAATTAGTGTGTTTTTGGTATTTTTTGATCTTCTGTTTATTTTAATTTTTTTGGTATTTTGTGTGTATGTATGTACGTATGGACATACATATGTATGTAAGTATGTATGTATGCATGCATGTTTGCATGTTTGCATATATACAAACAAACATGCATATATTTATCTACAAACATGCATACATATGTATGCAGACATGCACACAAACATATAAGTATGCATGCATATAATTTTATATGCAAAAATGAATACATACATACATGCACTCATACATGCATATATGTGTGTATATGTTTGCATGTATGTGTGCATGAATGTAGGTATCCGAACATGTATTCATACATGTACGCATGCATGCATGTTTGCATATACATATACAAAACAAACATGCATGCATGTACATATGTATGTACAAACAGGCATACCTACCGAGGAAGTTTGGAATTTTGATTCTTCGAAAAGTGTGAAACACGTCTCACGTTTTAACATATAGCTCCTTGAAAATGAATTTGAGCGCGAAACATCACCCACCAAATCTTTGACTACCATTGCCACCAAGGAGGGATGGATTTTCTAAAAACTCCGAAACACCCATCAGATGAATTTTGACAAAGAACAAAGATTTTGACAAAGATCTTTGAGATTTTGGCAGTTACTTAGTTTTAATGATACTTAGGCAATTACGAGATTCACCACGCGTCTAACATTTAAATCTCTGCAGCATTCGTCTATTATATCATATAGACGACTCGATCAATATCTAAAAGTTGGCTTAGTGTAAAAATTAAGCTGCTTCGTGTATTTAATTTACATTAATCCCATGTCTTTAACTAAGCGTGGCTTCTATATTTACCCTACCTGGCCGATTCTTGGCAGAACTAATAAAACGTATACAATTATAATATACAATTATAAGTAATATCAAATAACAATGCGAGTGAATGATAAATTAGTGGATTTAGTTTTGCTTTTGTTGCTGTCGCCATTTGAATAACTATGCAACTCTGGATTTGCTTAGAGCAGTTCACGCAGAGTTGCAAGGATGCCTCAGTTTGAGTTCTAGTTCCCATTCCCCTTCCCGTTCCCGTTCCCGTTCCAGTACACGTTCCCGTTCCAGTTCCAGCTGCTGTTGTCACAGATATTTGCAACATTTTGCATGTTGCCTTTGAGCAAAAACCGCCCGCGAGTGCTCACGTAGCGCTTGAGACAAGCGACATCCACAACTCGACTGCGTTTCCGTCTCGCTCTCGCTCTCTCTGTGCCGCTCTTTCTCGTTCTCACTGCTGTTCACGACAGTCTCACGGTGCGACGTCGCGTTTGCCGCTTTACCTGCCGCATTTTCTATGCGCGCGACTCAGTTTGTGGGCGCCTGCGCGCATGTGCAGTTTGTTTTGGTCTTTGGCTTCGATCGCTTGGCTTGGCTAACGGTTAACGAGTAATACGAGATCCGATATTTGAGATTCGAGATCCCGAGAAACACAGACGTGGGTGTACATAATCGAGCATCAATTTGTGCCGTATGTCGAAAACAAAAGTGATAACAAAATCAAGTGCGACAATTTACTGAAAATCTAATTATTTATGCATATTTTTTTTTTTTGCTTTTTTTTTTACTTACGTGCAATCTTTTATAGATTATTTTAAAAATATATATTTTTTTGTACATCAAAGTGATCAGCACACATACATACCGTAAAATACCATAGAAAAAAACGTGTGTTATTCCCACGCAAAGCCGTCAATTTTTACCTGTCGGCCGTGCAGGATCAATCAAATCAACTGACGGACCCTTGGATTGGATAACGCAGCATTTCTCGAAGGCGTCGAAGGCAAGCGGCAAACAACACTTCAGACTTTTCCTGGGAAATTTGTATGCCTTTACGGCGCAGACACTGAAAATGGTAAGTGTGGAAATGGACCGACAAAAGCAAATAAAAACAAATGACGCATTGGGAAGCCCATTTACCGAGAATTTTCACTTGGCTGGCAAGTTTACGACTCTCGACTAGGGTTAGGTCAGGTTTTCAGTGCTCGCGATGACTCTGTAGAATGTCAAGGCTTGTTCATGCCCATACCAAAGCGGGTCTTAGGGCACTGTTTGTTGGCCCACCCCACCCTCCACCCCCCCAAGCCCGATTACTTTCCACTTTTCCGGGTCTACTGAGCACATATGCATACCATATTACAAAAAGGATAAAATATATTTTTAAAATCACTTTTAGTTCTATATCTGTAAGGCTCTTATATTGTTACAGTCCCTTTGTAGATTGCTCGGGCTTAGCTAAGGCATCTGAAATTTTTAGTCTATATTCAATTCAACTTTGTTGGCAGCTCCATTTAACCGCGCCCCTGGCCGCCTGTTAACTGGCTTGTTAACTGGAACAGGTCGCCTGACTGTGGGCTATTTGTAGCACTTACGCGGCACCCATAATTTGCAGTTGGGATCGTTTTGTGATCATGACAATGCACGGCTAATTAAAGGGTTAGCCAGTTGGCTAAAAATGCAACCACTTTCCACTATCCATCCAATGCATTTGCCATGAATTTAGCAATTAAATGAATTATCACATCAACACGTTTATGCGTCGTCGGGCTAGCAAGTGCCTGTGCCTGCCTGCCCCTCTCTCTCTCGCACTCTCTCTTTCTTTTGGTTGGTCTGCGTATTCCTGTCTCGGAGGTAGTTAAGCCAGATGGAAAACCCATGGCAATGACGTTCCAGCTGACGCGTCACGCTGACAGTCAGCGAGCGTCAGTCAATTAAAGTGCCATCATCAGGCGATTATATAATTGTGGCCCGTGCGGATCTTTGGTCGCATTAAGCAGTCAATGACACTCGCTTCTAGAGGCAATCCGATGTGTTTGGCCATCGGTCATCCCCGAAAACCCATTTAGAGTAATGAAATGCAATGCAACAATTGCACAATCAAATTTAAGCGCATTTTATTAACGTCCTCCCCTCCTACCCCCATTTCGAGTGCTACAATTACGTGGCATATTGTAGATACGTATTATCCATTATTTGGAAGTACTATATAATATGGCATATGCTATGCGTGTCGCGTACTCCCGCTCCCCAAAAAATAGTGCTATACACATGTAGCACTGAGTTTGGTGCTCTTCCAAATTTTGTGTTTCACTTTTCAATTGAAATGCACTGGCCGGCGCACCTGTTACGCACGCAAAGGTAACCAAACAATACTGAACCGAACCGAACCGAACCGCACCGATCGCCCCTGGTGAGCCCCATCGAACCGCGACCGGGCCAAAAACAATAACATTAACATTAACAATGGCCAATACCAATGTAATATATTTAAACACATAATTTTTGGGCATTGCTGTTCGGCTTTTATGTAACCACCAGACGCGTTGGTTGCGCTTTTCGCATGCCAAAAAGCTGAATCGATCTTTCATTTCTCTAGCTGACTGACAGCCTGTCTTTCTCTGTCTCTCTCTCTCCCTCTCTCTCTTTCTCTCTCTCTTAAGCTAAAGTAAAAATAAAAGCGTAATCCCAAAGCGAAAATGCGTAATTGGCATGCACATTGGCAGATCGCCCGATTGCCAGTGCCGCTGATAAGGCTAAAGAGCTTCATGGGAATCGCTTTTAGAGGCGATATTAGAGCTTATTGCCCATTGACATTGCCCTCTGGCAACTTTCATTGGCCCCCAAAGAGTCAACAGTTGACCCATTCATTCATTGATTGATCTGCCGACCAAACAATATATCAATTAGATGTACTTTCGACTGATTGATGGATATGTGTAAGCAATGTTGTAGTTGAAGGCTCGTCTTATTTATGTTAAACAATAGCAGGCTGCCGATGTTTTCAAGCTGAATGTTAAATTTACCAGGAACATGCTATATGAGGATATATTGTCGTATCAATTAGTTGGTAAACTTACAACAGGAAATAGAAAGCTGCCTATCCTTCAAAATGCATGCCAAATTTACCAGGAACATTCTATGTGCAAAGTAATCACAAAGTAGTTTAAGGCTCGCGCTTGGTAAAGCTCATGCTAAATGTATCAACATCATGTCATTTTTGGCAGGACATTTCAATCAATTGTAGCCAATTAAGTGACTAATTAATTTTGAGTGAAACTTTGGGGGCTTGCTTAAAGCTTGAGAAGTACAATATCATTTCCGTTTAGTTGCCAACTTCCATTATGGATATTGAGAAAGCCATTTAACTTTTTTGTTACCATCATTTGCATATCCCAGAAATGAATCAACCAGATTTCTTGCACTCATTTGCCAATGTCTCAATCTCCAAATGAATTATTGTGCGCAAATTGTCGCCGTTGGATTAGATAATCATGTAGTTGTGTGTAGTTTTATGTAAAGCAGAAGCGCAAATTACGCATACGCAGCGTGTTACATATTCCTGTTCACTTGTGTGAAGAGAAAGAGCGAGAGAGGGAGAGACTTATATGAGATTATTAATGCGTTCAGTTGACACGCTTTTGATTTGAGACGCGGCCAATTAAGATGGTGCTCAAGTAGATATCTTGAAATTAACGACAGAGAGCGAATGCAGATGAAGATGCGAATGCGAATGCGAAACAATAAACAATACTATAACAATGCCATAATCTGGTTTATATTATTAATAAGCGCTCTAGCGTCGCGCCATTTAATTATAACTCAAATATTATTATGCGGCTTTGCGGCTCTTTGACTTTTCTCATTATGCCCGTTTTTATGGCCCCAGGCAGAGAGGAAAAAACGAAAAACGAAAAATGAAAAACGAAAAACGAACAAAAAAAAAAAACAATTCAAATAATCAGTTGCAATTTCACTTCAATTTTAACAACTTACAAAGAGTGTCAGTTATTTATGCGACTCGTCTTGACTCGACTCGTCCGGCTTCATAATTGAGCCCTGTCTGTCCAAGCCCAAAGTTTTCCCACAGACCCAAACTAAATGAAAAACCAAAAACCAAAAACCAACAAGCAACTATTTTCGGTATTTCGTTTAGTTAACTTGCAAAACTTGCATAACTCAATTTGTGGTTCGCTGCAGTCTCAAAAAATATCTGCCGAATAATAAATATACTTTACTCACGTAAAGAAACCCTTCCAATAGGTCAGTCGGAGGAGCCTCGAATCTGCCCAGCGGCCCATAAAAATATATCTTAATTGGCGTCACTTAGGCCGGGCACCAAGATCTTAATTACCAAAGGTCGGGTGCGTCTGTGCCACACACACACGCACACACGCACACACACACACACGCACACACATCCCGGTGTTCGCATTTGACCCCAAAAAGAAATGGCCACAAAAGAAAACCGAAAAAGTTCAACAACAATAGAAAATGCTTAGAAACAACGAGCAACAACAACAACAACAGCAACAACAACTTTTACTTTTGTTTTAATTTACATTTTCAACACTCAAGTTCACAATGTGTCGCCTGCACAGTGTGGCCAAATAAGCAAAAAAAAAGCAACGCATCTTTAAACTAACTTTCAGTTGCAGTAATAAATTTGATAAGCCACATTTTGATACCAGAATTGGTAATAATAATAAAAAAACAAGTTAAATGTAAGATTATAATAATAATCATGATAATAAAAGAAAGAAAAGACACAAAGAAGAAATAATTAAAACAAAAAAATAAAAGATACTTCTAATAATAAAAAGAATATTTATCAGAAAAACTCATTATAATCATAAAATATATACAAATATAATGATAATAATAATCTTAATAATAGTAATAACAATAACAAAATATAAAAAATAGTTTTTAAATATTATTAAGCTATTTGAAATAGGCCATTTTTGAAAAGTCTTTTGGTTCGGTTTGGGTTTCGCTTCAGCTGCTTTTGGTAAGTGACAGAGGAACAATAAATTTTTTTTGTCAATATAATTATTGTTAATATTAACAATAAATTGTTGCAATTATCTTAAAGTTTGAATACCTTTATGCTTCAGCCTTGCCATACCATATAATTCCCTTAATTTCAATTGCTTTCTTTTCATTTATATGTGTACTTTATTTGCACTTCGCTTCAATGTGCCGCATCGCAGCAGCTGCTTTCGGGCCAGCTGCCTTTAAGCCGTTTTCCGGCCTCCACCGCCTCCACCGCCTCCACTCCCTTAGCCAATTCCCCCCCCCCAATCCCGCCCCCAAATGGCAGCCTGCTCGGTCGGGTACGTGAATTTTTGCGCATGCGCCGCGCTCGAAACTATAGCAAAAACCTGAGAGATGCACGAAACGGGCGACCGGTTCTACGTGAAAAAGTTTTCCAAACTGAGTCGCGGGGCACGTTGTCACACGTCTTGAAGACGGCTCCACGCCCCCCCCCCCGCTTGACGCCTCCCCCAACCGCCTCCAGCTGCCACGGCAATAGCGGCAATAACACGGGCAAGTGCTGCTGATGCGACTGAATCTGAGGCTGCGCGTGTGAAAAGCGCATAATTTTTGGACGCGGACAAATTTTCACTTTTTTTTTGTAACTGTTGTTGTTGCTGTTGTTGTTTTTCCTGAGCGGCGGCTTCTTTGGCATCGTCTTCGCCTTCGCCGGCTGTAGTTATTTTAATTTTTCGCTTTTTTCTTAACTATTTTGTTGCTGTTGTTGTTGTTGTTGGATGCGACACTGACTCACAGCAATTGCCGAAGGAGGTGGAGCTGTGCGGCTGGAGTCGCAGCTGGCGCTGTGGGCGCTTGGCTAGTTAGCTGCTCATCACAGCTCAGCTCAGCTCGGCTCGGCTTGGCTTGTGGGTTGTGGGTGACTGGAGCGCCATGCGACAATGGGTTTAACAATAAAAATCCACAATGCGCCGATTATGTTACCAATCTTGAGGGCTGCTATTATTATATTATTATTATTATTATTACTATTACTATTATTATTAGTATGCTGTGGCCACATTTCTTTTAGCGGTATTTCGTTTTGTTCGCATTGAAATCATGTGGGAGCCGCACACTCTATCACGGCAGCTGGAGCTCCTGGGGTCTCGGCCACATGATGTTCGCTACCTATGCAGATTATTGTCGGCTTATTGTGCGCTGCAAGGGCCAATTGTAATACATTGTCTTGATCAACGCTCTTTCTCAATCTTTCTCAGCATTTCGATGTGTGTCTAATTAATTGGTTATCCCTTAATATCAGCTAATGGGTATGAAGTTTGGTTTTTCATGCAGAGACTCTGGCAACAAGCATTTCAACTAGGTATACCTAGCTAATTAAAATACATAACTATCATATAATATAGAAATGTAGTCCACGACGAAAGAATTGCCCAAGTGACCCAGTCAGTTGAGGCAACCGAGCTTTTAGACCTTGCTAGAGCTTGTTAATAGTTTTGTCTTAGACCAACAAGCGAGCAGTCGCCGGTTCAAATCCTACAGAAAATTTAAGTTTGTTTATCCGTCTACGCCCCAATTGATTCACATAAATCATAATAGAAAAATTTGCCTTATATCGATCTAACATAATATATCGATCAAAGCTGAGCGAGGACCTCGGCTGGGCTAGGCATTTTATCTTCCTCGTCAAACCTATAACCGTGGGACATACACGCATCTATCGGATTGTAATTGATAGCCAAACAAATACCACAACAGCACACAGTGTTAAGTGCTGCGTCAGACTGCGGTCTTCCGGGAGTGATGAATACTGAGCGCTGGCATGACAATAGCATCGATTGATGCGATTATGCAAAGAGACAATGCGAATCGCGATGTTACATCGACAGCTCGGCGATGGCGCCACCTTTTTGATGGTTCGCTAACTGATCGATCGTTGGAACATAACGCTTGGATTGTCCATAATTTGTTTATAATGCGATTGCGCGACAAATCACAGAAAAACTAGCTAATTACTCGCGTGCTGTCACAATTGTTGACTCTACTTCTGTTTCCCCCTCGTCCTCTCACTCTCTTTGTCTCTCTTTCTCTCTCTCTCTCCCTCTTTCTATCTCTCTCTCTCTCTCTTTCTCTGGCATGCAGACCCCACTGTCTTCATAGGTGCTCTGCCTTGGTATGATTCCGCATTGCCGGGCAACTATGTACAATATTTTCGCATTGCTCACAAATTACCCCGTCTGATTGCATGAAAGAAATTGCGCAAAATGTCTTCTTCATATTTTCTTCTTCTTCTTCTTCTTCGTTTTGGAGGCCAGAAAGGCGCCTGACAAAAAGCAGAGACAAGCACAACTAATCAAATTAAGCAGCTATATGAATTTGCCACATCCGAGTGATTGCTTGGGTTGGCTGCCTGTGGCAAGGCCAATCTCAACTCGACTCAACTCGACTCGAGGCTGTGTCTATTTTTCAAGTTTCAGGCTAAATCACGCTATAAATTCACATGAAATAATCATATGTGGAATTTATGAAGATGAAACCGCATGAGAGTTGGGCAAGTCTTCAGTTGCGCCTCGACTAGCCTCAATCTTACTATCTGTCTACCTTATAAAATAATATACAAATATTACGACTTGAGCCATCGATTTTTTGTTTTTACAGTTTGATTAGTATTGAAACTTATTGGCGCTTTTCTTCAATTTCGGTTAAGTCTATGCCTTAGTCTAAAGGGTATTATAATTTTATCAATTTTATGTAACACATAGCAGACGACGTCTGCCTTAGGCTATATAGATTCTTGATCCATATCGACAGCCGAATTGATATAGCCATTGTCCTCTGCCCGTCTACTATAGTTCTATATATAGTTCCTTTGGAAGCATTAGTCAAAGAATGAGATTTTGTTTCGAGAAATATTCTGGTTTTAATTAGCTATATGACATATGCTTATAGACTTAAGTCGCTTAAGCTAATCTTACTTCAAGCCAAAAGTAAAAAAGTGTTATCCTTTGCTTTGTAACCATGTGATAGAGTATATATTTATGCCATATTTATATGTTACCAATTGATAGAGTATATATTTATACTCTATCATCTGTTATCCTTTGCCTTGTTACCATGTGATAGAGTTTTTATTTATAGCATATATACTCTATAATAACTCGCACGAAAACTCATACGCAGCGAGACAACATTCCTGCATTGTTTATCATGATCATAATGATAGTATTTGTGCTGTTATCAGGGCATTTTTGATTCGTATTTGTACGGAAATACGCACAAATATCTGCAAGTTGGGCCGTCAACTGTCAGCTGTCAGCTGCTCGTAGCACCGGGTTTAATTATGCGTCAACAACTGCTGATTGCGGTATCCAATGCCGAATGGTCATCAGGCATTAGGCATTGGGCTGGCAGTCATTGTCAATTATTTAGGGGCCTATCGCATATAGTATCTGGAATAGCTGGCAGATAGGAGCAGAGGCCAAGCGCTGTTTGTATTATCTAGGCATATATTTTTATTGGGAATTTCGCCAGAGGCTATGTCACGTGATCTTCGCTAGTGGCCCAGATTCCGGTGCATAATTTCAGGTCTTTGGTGCTTTTTTTCTTTTCTTAGTTTTGTGTGTGCCTCTTTTTTTTTTGCCAAGTCATTTGGAAAAGTTGTCCAGCGGCAGGTTGCAAAATGATATGCAGCATTAAGACAACAGAAATATCCGCCCAGACGCTTCCCGTGAGTACAGAAAAGTTTCCGTACTACTTGCAAACACTTTAAAGCCAAATATATGCTACATAACATTCGGAAATCAAATGAAAGTGCGCCATGAAATTGTGTCCATTGTAGTACAATCAGAGTTCATAGTTTTTAATTGTTTTATCTGAATTTAAATACAAAAACAAGTAAGAGGTTCTAGTCGAAAGCTCCCGACTAGGGTATACCCTGAAGCCTCTTCTTCCAATACCAAATGCATATATATATACTCTTCTAGAAGCTACATGTGAAGTTTAGTGACTCTAGCTCTTATTATTGACCAAAATTACTTAAAAACTGGATTTCGACATACTTTTTATCGATTACTTGGAAACGGGGAAAGCTATCGTTTGTCGCTTAAATTTCAAGTCTCTAGATCTTATAGGTTCTGAGATCCTTGCGTTCATAAATACGGACAGACGGACAGACGAAAGGACGTACGGACGGACGGACAGACAGACGGACATGGCTAGATCGACTCGGCTATTGATGCTGATCAAGAATATATATACTTTATGGGATCGGAGATGCTTCCTTCTGCCTGTTACATACATTTACATTTTGCACAAGTACAATATACCCTTTTTACCCATTTTCAATAGGTTCAGGGTATAAAAACTGGCTTGTTATATGTGACGAATATATTGATAATTGTTCAAAATACATATTTGGTACAAGAATAATGTTGCCAGATTTGGATGCCAAATTGATTTTGTATATACATATATATGCATGTATGTTAGTATGAATGTATGCATGTGTATTGTGTGTTTATGTATGTATGTATGTAGGAGTGCGTGAATATGTGTGTGTGTGTGTGGATGTATGTATGTGCATATTTATAAAACATATAGAATACCAATGACAGACCAATTTGTCTTGTTGCGCGGGTATGTTTATCACATGATTTTTTTTTACCAAGAATAAAGTTGCCGGGCCTTGCCCGTGTCACGTTTAAAATAAAATATTACATATTCATTTAACATCAAGCTTCAGTATTATATCTCTGAACGTAGTCCAAGATGAGTTGTGACCCAGTTATTTGGGCAACTGAACAACAAGGAGCCGGGTTCGCTATGGATGTATTACGAAGTCGAAGACGAAGTCCATAATTGCCAGGCATATTTAGTTTGTTATTATAGCTTATACCTATAGCTTTTACCCATATGCAATAACAATGTATATCTCTGAGATAATGTGAAAATTCTATAGATATATATTGATATTGATAACAGTTTTTACTTGGGAGAAGTTCCCTTTTAGATAACTGAATCAAATTGAGGCACAGAGAGAAGAATCATAATGCTATGCACTTCAAACCTTTAGCTACAGCATTAACAAAACCTGCCGACCCCTACCCTTGGAACCCCCCACCTACCTGTCTATAACTGCCCTATATATCATTCATATACAAGCCGCTTGCAGATTTATATATATTTTTTTCAATTTTTGTGTTTTCATTTGTTTCGTTGGTTCAGAAACCTAATAAATTTTAATGCTACTTTTTATGGGTCATGTTTTCCAACTTAATAATCATTTGCACTTCCATATGACCAGAAAAAGTCATTTCTATCATTATTATTGTTGTTGTTGTTGTTGTTGTAATTGTTGCTGTTGCAATGCAATTTTGAACGTCTGGGCGTAGCTGGCTTTTTTTCTAACATTATTTACGGCCCCATGCGATGAATATTTTCATAATTAATTTCTTTGAGTCGGAGCAAAAGAAATATGCGCGACGCCTAATGTGAATTATTGCGAATGTTGCTGCTGCAATTGTTGCTGTTGCATGGAAAAGCCAATGTACATGCCCCTACCTACATACATACATACATACATACATACATACATAGTTACATACATAAATTTACATTCATACCTAACTACTTTATATGTGTGTATTGCGCTTTTCATGCTTGTGACCGTTTTTGTCTCCTCTTTTCACATTTTTGATCGACAATTTCACTTTTCACGCTGCCGCCACAGACTCGAGGAAGACCCAAAGCTCAAGATTGTTAGACATATAGACACACATGCATCTATGGCACTTACATACATGCATGCATATAGGGTCGACAACAATTGCGGTTGCTGCAGCGGCAGCTGCAACATCTCCTCCGGCCGCATCGAAAGATTCCCAGGCGCATTGTTGGATCGCGTGCAACATTTGGTTCCCCATCGCGGATTGGATATTGTCTGACCGAACGCCCGCCCGCCCGCCTGGGGTCGTTTGTCAAACCTTATGGCGTTTTCAAGTGCAAAGCCAAGGTTGCATGCGAAGGAGCTGAGTTTCTGCCAGCAGTTGCCTCTATTATCGACACGAAACGGGTTTACCCAGAGACGGAGACACAGACCCAAATGGAGACTGAGAGAAAGAGAGAGAGAGACGGAGAGAGAGAGAGAGAGAGACGCAGGCTTGTTTCCATCTATCAGCTGTAGCTGAAGCTGCCAACTGTTGCAGAATTTCACTTTCTTTCGAAATTGCGCTGACCCCGATTTATTGCCAATGACGACAACAACAACAACAACAACAACGATAGCTTGGCCATAAGCCTTACAGCCCCCGCGGATTTGGACGCTGCTTTTGTTTCTTCATATCTTGTCGCAGCGCCTTTAATTGAATTACGTTGTGTCTTTTTGCCCCCCCACATGGAGAAAGATGTGCTCCCCCCCAGCGCCCTGCATGCCACCCACAATAATTATGAGAAAGTCAACGCCCATTGTTGCTGAGTTCACTTTTTTCGGCTGCTTACCCATTGCCATTGATATTGAGCGAATTGTGCGGCTCGTTTTCACATAATTAGCTTGGCGGCTTGGCAGCTCCATAAACTGACTCTGGGTCAAAGTTGACACAAAGCTGGCTCCCAGTCCATGTTAAAAATATGTATTATGAAAATTAGGCCATTAGACTTAATTGTGCATCATGATGAGTTTGCAGCTTGCTTGTGGATCCAACTAAATGCAATAAAAAACTCTCATGTTTTATACACATTATTACTTAATATTGCCAAATTTATAAGCTATAGTGTATCTATAGTGTATATAGATAACTAAACTCGAAACGAATAGAGTTCATGTGTGCATAACAATAAATTGGTCAGTTCTATTTGGATGAGAGAATTGAGTAGCGAGGTTTTTACTTCGGAAGGGAAAGAGTGTTGTCTTGGCCAAAGTACAAAGAAGTCAGTGGTATTTAGAAAGATAAAAATGTATACGTTGATAGCTTATATTATGATAATAATAAGTAAAAAGCCAACCACAAAGCACAGAGAGACGTGGCATGAAGGCATGGATGTCAATGAGCGAGGCAAATGCCAAAAGCAGCCATAAATAATGGCAAATTGACATTTAGACGCACATGAAAGGAAGTTCAACATTTTTGTGGGTACGCTGTGTGTTGCATGCAGCTTTTTTGTGGTCAGCTCCGTTGCATGGAAAGCAAATGTAAATGCAGCAAGCTGAGGCAGCAGCAAAAAACTTAGTTGCTGTTGTTTGTTGTTTGTTGATCAATGATCATGATGACGCCACCTGGCGGCCGGTAGCTGCCCCATTGGCTGCGGTCAATTAACAATTTGGGCCACGACCCCGCCCCCCCAAGTGCAGAGAAAGCAACAACAACAAGCCTAAATCCATTCGACATACCCGCAGCTACACACTTAAATAGCCATATTTTAAATCACATTCGTATCGCTGCACAGTGGAATGTTTTGTGCTCTTTGGTTTAAACCTTTTCACATACTTGAGTATTTTCGTACACAAGCTGCGGGCTTTATTTGTTTCCTACCCAAAATTGTCATCGACCAAATGTGGTTCGCAGTAAATATAATTCGGCAGTTAGTTAAGTTTAAAGTATCTCTAGTTCTATTTACTTTTTACATTAACGCAATATTATTTTTTCAACGCTTTACGAGCCTCAAGCCCCACTGTGCATTGGCGCAAATATTTGATTGATTTGCTTGGAGTGGAGGGGGCCAGTTTGAGTGTTATCTGTGGTTATCTCCCTGACATTGTTGTGCTTTGGATGTGACTTTGACGTTAATTAGCTTTTAATCTAAAGAAGCCTCTTCAAAGTCCAAATGAGGACGACGCTGTCCCGAATGCTTTCTGGTAGCCTCAAGTGCTCGAGGGGCCAAGAGATTGCCACACTGTCGCCTTTGGGTAGAGCTTTCTTTAGATTTATCTTAGTTATACACTTGTCGCATTGTTTTTATGTTCGCCTAATTAGAGATTATTTGGTGCGACTAACTTTCTTTTGGTTTAATATTGATTCAACGATCGAATGTTAAAACGTTCATTGGAATTGTCTCTTTAGTCCAGTTTATTTGTCTGCTGGCGTCTAATCAGTTTTAGGCCAGTTTTTAATTGAAATAACGCATTATCACAGCAAATGTCCGGGAATTTGATAATCAGTATCTATAAGGCCCGTTCTATTTGTTTTCTTTTTCATTTTCGGTCGTTTTATCGGCACAATTAAAAATTCTGCTATCAATACTATGCGTAAATACTTAATATAAAAACAAACCTCGAAAATATTTTGTGCTATGAATGAAAATGTGATGAAATATGTTCGCTCAGTTTGCAGGATCTGAGATAAAAGACGAAACAGTTGGTAGGAAGTAAACAAATTTTCGCTTGAGTATGCCAAGCATATTAGGTCATATTTATAATTCTTTGCCTTCATGATCTGTATAATTCCTCATAAAAAAAGCCAAATACATATAGTAAATCTTTTTCACTTTAAATAAATTATATTTTCGAGAGAATTTCCCAGTTTGCTTCAGGACTGACAACAGTTTCGCTTGTCTCCAGTTAACCTGTTCCCCTTGTCAAATGCAAGAGGTGGGCGCCTCAGGCTCTGGCCAGACCTTGGCCGTGAAACGGAGTCGCATAACCGGCTCTACTGAGCGGTGTTTAATGGGTCTTGTCTCGTAACCGGACCAATAATGCCAAACATTTACGGCCCGCTCCAGTTTGGCAGAAAATGAATGGCTGCCATCGTCTGGGGCGTTCAATTTATGAACCGAAAAGTGAAATGTGAAATTTATGGCGATTGCAATCAATAGCCCAGTGGTCTGCAGTGAGCGAAAAAGCTTTGAATATAATGATATTTGTGGTAATCGATTTCGATTTCTTTAAGCTTAAGAGCGCTCTCGCCTTTACTCATTGCCTTTCTATGCGATTCTCATGGCATCAAGTAGTCAGCTGTTGTAACAGGAATGTGTTTTCAGGCCTATTAATGGTGTATAAAGAGTGAATAAAACTGAAGTTTATATAAATATTTTATGTACAAATAAATAATATCTACTCTGCTTTTTCTCAGTGTACTCTCACTCTCACTCTCATCGCTTTTGGTCTTGTTGCAGGCAACTCGCAGCCAGTTGACATCTTTGGGCCTGGCGCTGACAACGCTGCTAATGACAGCTGTCGCGCTGTCGCCACCGCAGCCAGCTGATCATTTGGTGCCGCCGCCGGCGCCACCTGCACCAACAGCAGCAGCAACAGCAGCAGCGCTGCCCGTAGCGCAGCGACTGACACATGCGGGCTACTCGGAACCGGCGCAGGAAGCTGGCTTCATGACACGCGTTGCCCGGTGGTTTGGCTTGGGCGGATCTGGAACCGCCGGCCGGGATCAGCAGCTGAGCGCCAGTTCGCTGAGCTATGCATATCCAAAGCCGACGCAGAACTTTGATGCCGCTGGCAAGCCATGCGGCCTGTGCAACAAGTATCCCTGGGTGCCCATGTTTGGTCAGCAGCAGCCGCCACACATACAACAGCAACAGCTACAGCCGCATCAGCAGCTACAGCCACATCAGCAGCAGCTGCCGCATCACCAGCAGCTGCCGCATCAGCAGCAGATCTCGGCCTGGCAACAGCAGCCGCTGGCGCAAGCATCGCAGCAAAGGCAGCGCGCCGTGCAGTTTCATGCGCCGCCGCAGAGCGTCTTTTTGCCCATCTCGGTGCCAGTGCCGGGGCTGAGTCATGTGGCAATGCCGCCAGTTTACAATGCCCAACCATTCCGGCCGCTGCCGCAGCCGCAGCCGCAACCACAGCAGCCATATCCGCTAGAGAATTTTGGCGCACACTCGGAGCTACGACCTGTGCCCGTGGTGGTATCAACAACGCCTCGATCCGCGGCAAAGCAGCCGAGCAGCAGCTTTGAGATCGTTCAAAGCCATCAGCTCACCGATTTTATCACCTCCGTGGAGTACCCGGCCACCTATGTGCAGTCGCATGCCATCGATCTGGGACAGACGGCAACGGCAACGTCCGTCACACCAGTGCCAGCGAATCACAGGCCACAGCAGCAGCAGCCGGGGGAGCCACAGCAGCCGTTGGACATAAGCACTGTGCGCTATCAGCTGGAGGATCTGAGCAGTGGAGCAGTGCATCAGCATTTGCCCGCCTCGCAGCTGCTAACGGAACTGGGTCACTTTACGGCGTCGAACGCTGAGGCGCAGACAACTGTGATCCCGCCGGCGGATAACTATCCGGCGGCATCCTCGCAGCAGCAACACCAGCACGAGCAGGAGCAGGAGCAGGAACAGCAGCATCTGTACTATGCCGAACAATACCAGGAGCTGGCCGACACCAGCACGGTGACGCCCCTTTACGAGCAGCTGATCTATACCACAGAGCCCCCGACTCCGGCAGCTGTGGAGCTAAACAATCATTTGGTGTCGCCGCATGTGCGCGACGGACGACAACGGGAAACGCCCAAACGACTGCTCGACTCGCCCATCAATCATGCCCAGGCCGGCGCACCGCCGCCACGCCCATTTACGCGTGATCCCGCCGAGTTAAACTTCCGGCTGAGCCAGCCGACGCATGCGCCGACGCCGACCTCCACATATGGCGCCATCGATGCCAGCGGTCAGTATGCGGGCATGTCGCCGCCGGGGCCACAGCAGGTTATTATACCCTATACGACCAAGCAGAAGCCGCGCCCCTTCGAGCCATCGAATTGGACGCCCGGCTGGCGGCTGCGACCCGCTGCGGCGCAGGAGAACGACGTGGAGCTGCACGAGCAGCAGGAATCGAAGCTAGTGAGCTCGGCGACAGCGGCGCCGCCACCAAATACGCGACGAACCACCAAATATCTGACCAAAATACTCGCCTCCAATTTGCGCGAGCTGCTCAAACGCGAGCGCGAGACAAAGCGACAGCGTCCCGCCCACTTCGGTGTGGACATCTCCAAGCTGCAGCACAACATTGACGGCTGGACGGAGCAGGAGTACAATTCGTTGTCGCATCGCCCCAGCACCCCGACCATACGCGGCCGCTCCAAGCACATACCCACTGAGTACCTGACCACAACGACGCCGGCGACACCGACGGCCACCTCGACAACCATGCGGCAGTCGAAGACAACGCGCGGCGGCGGCGGCGGCTTTGAGCTGGGCGGCAGCGCCACAGCCAGCGTGGCCAATGGCGGTGATCTGTCCACCTCCATTAACAACTTGGAGCAGCTGCAGCTAAGGCGTTTCCCGCCCGTCGATGACAATCGCCTGCTGCCCGATTATTACGAGGCGCTGCATCGGCACAGCCAAACCCTACGCAGTACGACACCTATGCCGACGGCAACGCCCACTAGCACAACAACGCCCACATCGACGGCAGAGCCGACACGGAATACGGTTACGCCGCTTTATGTGCGCAGCACGGCCCCCACGCCGGCACCCATCGAGCTGTGGAAACAAGCCAAGGTGGCCATTCGCCCCGACACCAATGAGAAGGTATATGTGGTCACCCCGCAGCCGCGCCATCAGCCCCAACAGCCCCAGCAGCAGCAACACGGCGAGCTGTCCGCATCCGCGTCGGTGCCTGCACCGGTCTACCAAACGCCAGCACCCAGATTTCCGCGTGTGAGACCCACGCCAGGCACGGCGACAGGTGAGTCCGGAGTGGTGAGCGGAGGTATCCAAAAAGTGAAATATTCCCAATCTGTGTTTACTTACCAAGAATCTACGAAGGTGTACGGGGGTATCATGTGTATAGCTTTTGTAGCTTGCTAGACAGGCAGACGGACGGACGGAAAGGCAGACCTGGGTAGTTTAGCTCAGCTCGTTTTGCCGATCAAGAATATATTATATACTTTATGGGGTTGCAGAAACTGCCTTCTGGCTGTTTTTTTAGTCATTTTCCTTGGGTTCTGGGTACAAAAAATGGCTTAAACCTAATTGACCAATTGCTGCCTTTGTCCTCCTTTTTCCGCTCAGAGAGGTGAAAATTTATATGAGCTCTTAAATAAGTAGATCTTTGAAAATGACTTTCAACCAAATCGAAAATAACCAAAATAGTTTGCTATAAAATGTGACCGAACATTTTCCGACTTTTTGTTGTGGGCGCGTATTCATGCGAAAATCGCAAGAATCTTTCCCAAGGATCTTTAAAAATTAACTCCAAATTGATTGGGTACCTCTGTTTTCCGCCAATTTTCCACAGTTGCGGATGGATTTCTCTAAAACACGTTTTTAGTTCTTACGGCTTCTTTATTATTGAGACTAATATTGGATTTTGTGCACATTTGTATATCCCATCGCAGTTAGTGGCGATCTGATGGCCGCCACGCCCACGCCCTCAACGGAACAGCTGCGCAACTATACGCCGGACATATTTGGTCTGATGGGTCTGTCCGCGTATGTGCCAGCGGAGCCTGTGGAGATCATTGATGGCAATTCCAAAGTAAATCGCAATGCAGCTGCCGCTCGCATAGATATGTAATCGTTATTTTTGCTTTGTCTCGAACACACTCACACACACCCAACTACACACTTATCATTTATGACCACATTATGCAACACTGCACTGCACCCACATCCGCATCCGCTCACACACACATGCACACACACACAGGTTATCACGATTGTGACATCGGCGCCAGCTGCGGCTGCGCTACAGCGACCAACACCAAAGTCCACGATATCGCCGAGGCCCAGATAAAGCTACTCCCGGGACGCAGCCGGCTCAGCAGATCCGAGAAGATTCAAGCAGATTCAAGGTGACCAGCAACCGGCGCATCTATTGTAATATATTTCCCCAGGCCGATTGGATGGATACATTGATATATCGTGTTGCGAATTTATTTTTTAAGCCTAAACCAATTTTAGAGTATTCTTGCATTTGGTAGCTTTACACGTACAGTTAGTTTTATACATATGTATTGGTAATGTGCTTAACTTTTTTTTTGGTTTTTTTTTTCTTGCGATGATGTGAAGCGTCCTCTAATATTAAATATGTATACACACATGTATGTATGTAGCAATATGGAAAGTCTAGTTTGGCAGCGTGTCTTTCAGCATGGCCCCGCCCTCCCATTTTCAGGTGTGTGGGCGGCAGAATAATGTGAAAAGTGTGTAGCTGCGTTTGTTTGTAATTAATTAAGCAACAAAATCGAATTATTGAAATGCAACAATAAGCAAAACAATACCAATCAAAGTCACTTTTATGTATTTAAGTCGAGAAAATTGCAATTTTTCTAATTATTAACTAAATAAAAATAATACATTTACATGAATTTAGTAATTATGCGATTAAGTCGGTATTAAATAAGAGCGTCGTTTAAAAGTAAGCAATAGAAAAGTACAAATTGGCAGCAGCTGTAATTTATGAATGGCGCACCAAGTATGCTACATTTTAAACTGAGCGCACTTCAAAGCTGAAATGCTGTCAGAAATTTATAATACAAATGTTGGCATTTGATAAGCCGATAATATTTAAAGCAGATTCTACACGGAATGCTGCAAACACAATCTGCTTTAGTTAAAAGAAACGCTGTTACAAATATACAATGGAGCTTGGGAGTTTTCCAACAACGCCTAGAAGTATGCTATATAATCTGGCAAATTCGTTCATGCGATGCGCGTAGAAGTATGCTACATTTAACACTCTATTCGGTAACATTTGCAGTGCAAATGTTTGCTTTGAATTCGATGTCCCAAAAGTATTTGCACACAACCATTTTCAGTTAAATACATGTTAAGCACACATGTAATTGTAATTCGTGACTACATGCGTGTATATAGTAGGTGTATGTCTGTTTAATTATAAGTACAGTTGTATACAATATAGCTTAGAACTACAAAAAAACAAAAAAAAAAAATTAGATGTCAAAGTCTAATGATATATGCATGTATATCTGAGTGGGTCACTTGATCAACTGAGCGTCTTGCGTCTGTGTCGTCGCAGCAGCGCCTCCAGGGCCCAGGCGGCAGCAGCAGCAAACGACAAAGCGTCGAGGCAGTGCAGCGTCACGGAGTAGTTGTAACGATCCCGCACAAGACCTGCATAGAACAGATGGATGCATAGATATAGTTATTGACATGGCTATTGGTAGAGTTGTGCTGCATATACTTACCCACAAAGGGACCGCAGAAGAGCGTGAACAGACCCGAGATGAGCAGCTGGAGTCCAGAGGCGCCTGGCAGGCGATTTAATGGCACATAGCCGGGTATGATCAGTGGCCAGAATATGGTGCGTACGCCCTTGCACAGGCCAATCCACACAAAGCAGGCCAGTATAACCATATAGGATCTGGTGCAGGCAACAACGCTGCGTCCAATGGCGATGCCAACGACGCCAATAAGAAAGAAGACGCGATTATCCCAGGACATTTTCTCTGTGATGAACGGCACCAGAAATCTCATGGTTATATCCATGCCGGCCATCAACGACATGGCCACTGTGATCTGTGAGGTATCAAATCCAAAGTCCGTCAGTATAAACGGCGTTAGAATGGAAAAGTTGAGCTCCCCAAAGTTGATGACCGTCAGTCCGGCGACCAGGTTCACAAATGTTATATCGCGTAGGAGATCCAAATCGAAGAAGGTAACCAGCTTTTGTACAAAGCTCATCTTGTCCGGATCCAGGCTCTCCGATTCGTTGTTGTTGTTGTGTTCCGGCGGCTCCGTTTGGAGGGAAGCGAAGAGTGCACGCTGCTCAGCACAGCTGCAGCAAAGCTTCGACTCCTTGATGGACTCTTCGCGCTCCCGCCTAAAGTTATTGGGTCGCAGGAACTCCTCTTCCTGCTGCTGTTGATGCTCCTCATTGATGGGGCGATGCAGCCGCTGCATGTGCTCCAGATCCTTGGAGCTAGACACTGTGCGAAAGCGCATGCGTCCAGAGCTCAGCGACAACTTGGAGCCATACCAGCCATCATTGGCGCGCGACAACATGGGCGTGCCCGGCTCAATGATCTCGTAGCCCGGCCGCTGAGCATCGTCATCCTGGTACAGGTACTGGCTGGAGAAGATGCCGCCCGGCTCTCGCTTGCGCTGCAGCGCACAATGGGCGCACAGTATCTCCGGCTGCTGCTGCTCCAGCTGCATAAGAGACGTTTCCGCCGCTGCTGTTGCTGCGCTGCCCGGCGCCAGGTGATACCGCACCGGCTGATAGATGAGCGCACTGACAAAGGCGTGCAGCGAGATGGCCGCAAAGAGAAGCACCGTGCCCTGCACATCGTAGACGCCCAGCAGAAACGTGACCAGATAGGGCAGAAAGATCGGCCCCAGACCGGTAATGGTCCACGAGAAGCCAGCGGCGCGTCGTCGCTTCTGTTGAAAGTACGTGTTGATGGCCAGCGAGGAGGCTGACACGCTGATGCCCATGCCAAAGCCTGCCGAGCGAGATTACGCAATTAGTGTGACGCGTGAGCTTTCTATTGGACTTACCATAGAGCAATGCGTAGGCGAATATGTAGCCGGCGAAGGTCTCACAGAAGGCGGTCAGGACAATGCCGCTGAAGCAGAGCAGAGCGCCCGCCATGGCCACCTGGCGAAATGTGAAACGCCGGAACATGGGGCCATTTAGTAGGCCCGTGCAGGCGGATACCGCTGGATTCGTATTGATTATAGCTGTCACCTGTGAGCTGGACATGCCCAGATCGATGAGTCGCTCGCGAAACATGAAGCCGAACTGTTGCAGGCATGGATACAGTGACAGCTGGAAGGGACTTTGGCAATCAATTGCTCTGGGTTAATTGCTTGGTTTTACCTACATTCGATACGCCAGCGGCTACGCACACCAGCCACGCCCAGCCGCCATCGGGCGCCACAAAATGCTCGCCCAGATCGCTCTTGTCCTTGCGGTTATAGTAGCCCTGGCCACGCTTCGGCAGCGGCTGTGTCGTATCCCCATAAACCTTCTTTTCCTCTGGCACCATATCAACGACTGCGCCGACCCTGCAAAGATCGACAAGTTTTCCTGGAACGTCAATTGGGGGAATTGAATTTGTTAATGGACGCCAAATGGAAATTATGATCGCGACCATGATCGTGACTGGGAAACGCAATATTCCAAGCCGACGCGGTGTCAGCCTGTAAATGATTTACAGCCCATTTCCAATAACTGGTACTTGGATGCAATAGAGCTTTAACGATCACTTGTCACAATTAACTAGGCACCGACACACCGACAAACATCGCCATAGCCGGCTGCAACTTAGAGCACGAGGCACTGGGCACGCCAGCAAAGGTAGAAGCTGCTGTTGATGCTGTTGATGCTGTGCTGCGAGAGCCGGGTTCATGGCTGGGGCATTTTTTGGTAACCGTAGCTGAAATCTTTGGAGAGCTTATCAGCATCGTCATATGACTATGTGACAGACTCAGACTCCGCTCCATAAACTTAGCGCGTAAATTGTTTGTCGATTTTCGCGTGTGAATCATTATTTCAACAGTGCATACAGTACACACACACACGCATATATATATATATATCTATATAAATATTTTGTGGAGGACAATACGGAATCGTTACACTGAACTGTGCCTGCTGCCAACTATCAGCTATTTCTGATCAACGAGACAATGCCCATGGCTCAGGTTTTTGAATCGATCAAAGCGTTCGTTTTATTTGCAACAAGAATGCGGCTGTAGACAATTGTGGTTCGAACCGGTTCGAGCTCGAAATTCGCCTTCAATTCTTTACCGTGAAATCTTAAACCAAATCGGTTGCTTAAAAAAAAAACAGACGAACCGAAACCCGAAACGAAACATGTATTCAATTTGAAAGTATTCCAAAATTACGTTTTGCATTTTTGATTAAAAAGTTGAGCTAATCAGAAACATGGGTTAATGATCCACTAAACGAACCAGTCAGCTGGTTCGAACCGTAAAACACATTAGCGACAAGTATATTATGTATATTGAATGGGCTTTAAATCGGGCAGTTTTCCGTTTAACCCTACATATGTACTGTAATTGTATTTTAAAATCAATAACTAAAAAGCCTTTTATTGATCCAATCTTTATCTGCGGGCCATGTAGTTGTGCTCTATAAAAGTGAATACAGCGATTAAAGTAAACATGTGCCATATAAATAACTCATGGGCTACACTTGACTTGCCGCACAAATAGATACAGTTAGAGATAACGACTTTTCTTTGTGACTGTGTGCGTGTGTGTGTGTTAAAACTATTGATCACCAACTGATAAGATTGATAATTGATAAGATTGCGTTAGGGCTTCAAAATGATGTTAGTTAGTCGTTGGTCCTTTTGCACAAATCCACAAATCTATCGACATCACGATCCCAAATGCTGCCAGCTGCTTGACAACAGTTTGCCTGCCACGCCTTTTTATTAAAAAGCGCCTGCTTCATAGATATGTACGTATATTGTGCTGCGAGAAAATGCCGCCCATCGATAATGCCAGGTGTGCTGACGATCTCATTGTGATTACCGCTTGGCGCTCAACTCATGAGCATTCGTGATAAGAACGTGTTACAGACGCTTTTTAAGCATGTCATGTAATCACAAATAGTGAGATATATACACGTGTATGCATGTGTGTATGGTGTGTGTGTGTGTGTGTGTGTGTGTTTGATAATGTATGAATCTTAAATTGGTTTGCTACATTCTGCTTGGCAAATGCGAAATTTGGCAGCTGATGCGCCTATTTAAAAAGTTGCCTTTGGTTTTTCCTTTGCCTTTGCAATTTATTTTTACACACACATATACAAACACACACACGCGCACTACCACTATTACAGTTTACATGTTTTGGTGGCTTTGACTTTGGCATCCCATCAAGTTCAAAGTCGCCACGCACTTGGGAGTGGGATTGGGATGCGGCTGGTCAGCGCCTTTTTAGCTCACTTGTCATTGGCGGTCGCGAGCGCGATCCGTTAGCGAGACCAAGATGTTCGAATCCCAATTGGAATTATCCAATTGGCACGTTGCTAATGAGTGACCCTTTCTAGCGGCAAATGGCCAACGGCTCGCGGCTCGGTTCTCGGTTCGCGGTTCTCGGTCTCAGTCTCGACGCTTTTAGCTGCTCAAACAAACTGAAAACCGATGACCGCTCGACATCGATGCTGGCGGCGAATCAGCGAAACGCCAAAAGAATTGAGAGCCCCACAAGCGTCTATGCAGTTCTCCTCAACAGTGCTGTTAGGGCTCTGTTAGTTAACAGCAGCACTCGCTGTTCCTATTAGGGTTCACCTGTTAGAAGGCGCCCGTTGCGAGGCATGCTCGTAAACTATTCGACAATTTATAAGTTTGAAACTTACGATCCAGCTCAGCTGATTATCATAAACTGTGCATTACAAATATATTTTTTTAAAGAACTGCTCTTGTTCCCATCCTATTCCTTACATTTGAAAGATCTCCTTCTAGGGTAAATTTAAACTTGTTTATTTTATTTTTTTCTTAAATTATGATAATATACCAATACTAAATTATAACTAGAACTGGCAATTTTTTTGTTGTCTTCGCTATTTTTGTTAAATTTATAATATGATTTTTGTAATGCCAGTAATGCCAGTCTAAAAACATATATCACCTTAAAGATCAATAAATCACAAAATTAACTATGATGTTACCCCTTAAAATTTTTGAATGCCAATCGATAAATGTAATCCTTACGAGTCCAAAAAGGTATTACACTTGATAATCACACTTTGTTTCCTCGAGATATCAACAAAAACAATCAAACAATTTTAATTTCTGAATCGGATTTTAACTTATAGTACACGTATATTTGTTTTGCCTGTGCATAATTTATTTCTAAATGCCTGCTATTCAGAATCAATTAACCAGACAACAAGGAAAAAGCACACAAACACTACAAGCTATATATTCTCAATGTTTATCGGGCATTTGATGAGTGTTCAAGTTGATGTTTTCTGACTTTTTTTAAAAATCGTTATTGGGATTACATTTATACCCAGTATTGTTTGCTTATTAGGTGCACGCTAAGCAATACTTGTGCAATTTGTGAGTTCGATTAAGATATGTTCCTTCATTTCTATTTGAAAAAAAAATATGTTTATCATATATTGTGCAGATATTATATTTTCTATCCACTTGCCTGCTTCTTGTGCTGGACTTAACAAATATCATTCTATACTTAAATATATTAAATATGCTTATTCTCATTAAAAATAATATTAAATCAAATAAAATTTGGTTGAATCGCTCGTTGGACATTAAATAAATGTTAATTCAGTTCAGTTCACAATCACCGAATGTGACCAAGTGAAATTCTCAATGTTCCAAAAAGTACAGTACCGTAGTAAAAAAAAAACAATATAGGAAAAAAAAACAACACTATAACCTAAAAGTACTTATGGCAAAACAAAGTAATCATGCTTAATCGTTGAAAGCGCGAGTTAAAATTCTTAAATAAAGCGCTTACGGGAAAAGCTTAAGGTTGTAAAAATTGCTTAAGGTAATACTTTGCACAAGGTATTGCAAATCGATGCTATTTGACGTAGGTCTCTGCTCATCCAATTCTACAGTGGTGGCCCGCATAAGTAGCTCAGTTCCCTCAGTTGTCAGGACGCTAGCGCCACCCGTTATTGTTCCGGTGGACTGTACGGCTTGCCGAGAGCACGTCGAATCGCCGACTCTGAGATCCACATGAGCAGTGCCACAGCCGTGAGCATGTTGATGGTGTGGATGGTGGCGCTGTAGCCGTAGGCCTCCGTGATGATGCCTGCACGACGATGTTTGCGAGGTTTGGGGAGGCAAGATTAGCAGAGTGCGGAGAGAGTGTGCTGCAAGTAATACTCACCCAGCAAGGGGCCCATGGCAAAGGAGAAGATGGTATTGAAGATCAGCTGCAGGCCAGAGGCGGCGGGCAGACGACGCAGCGGTACATAGCTGGGTATGATCAGGGGCGAGAATATGGTGCGAAAGCCCTTGCCAAAGCCAATTAGTAGAAAGACGGCCACAACCACTTCGTAGGAGGAGGTCATTGTGACAATGACGCGACCCACAGCAATGCACACAATGCCAAACGCGAAAAGCACCCGATTGTCCAGCTTGACCTTCTCGAGGCAGAGCGGCGCCAAGAAGCGCACCGAGATGTCCATACAGGCCAGCAGCGACATTACCATGGAGCTCTGCTTATCGGTGTACCCATAGCTGTTCAGGATGAAGGGCGTCAGCACCGAGAAGTTCATCTCGCCAAACATCATGATGCTCATGCCGATGACCAGATTCACGAACGTGAAGTTGCGCAGCAGATCCAGATCGAAGAATTTGCTAACCTTTTGCCGGAAAGTCATCTTGCGCTTGGCCTCATCATCGGCAGCCTCGGCGGCCTGCAGGGCCTGCAGCGTCTGTAGACGCAGTGCCTCGGCGGACTTCTGAAGCAGCGCCTTGTCCTCGGCGCAAGTGCACCGCAGCAGCTCTTCCCCGCCTGGCCTGGAGTAGACGCTCGTCTTGCTCGCATAGCGCTCCAGATCCTCACGCTCGCGATTAAAGTAGTTCGGCTTGTAGAGACTCGCGCCCGATTCCTGCTGCTGATCCAACTCGCTGCCCTCCTCCAGCTTGTCCAGATTATCGCGGCTGCCCTTGGTCGCCGCAGCTGCTGTGACCGTGACGGAGGCCTGGCGCAACAGCACCTGCCGGCGCTCGGAGGCGAGCGATAGCTTGGAGCCAAACCAGCCATCGTTCGCCCGAGCCAGCATGGGTGTGCCCGGGTCTGTGATCTCATAGCCGGGATGCTCGGGATCGTCGTCATTGAAGAGGTACTGCGAGGAGAAGATGCCGCGCTTGGTGCGCTTCTGGTATTGGCAGTACTTGCACTCGTAGTCGCACCACTGATCGCTGTTCGGCACCAGCAGGTTGCCATTGGCCTCGGTCAGCTCGGGTTGCTCCTTTTCATCGACGGCATCGGCGTCTGGCTTTTCCGGCTTGCGCACATGTCTCATCACCGGCTGCAGCGTGAGGGCGCAGAGCACCGCATTCATTGCGATGCCGGCATAGATCAAAATGGTGCCCTGGGCGCCATAGTACTCCAGCAGAAAGGTGGACACATAGGGAAAGATGATGGGTCCCAGGCCGGTTATGGTCCAGGAGAAGCCAGTGGCGCGTCGCCGACTCTGCTTGAAGTATGTGTTAACGGCCAGCGACACGGCTGCCATGGCCAGGCCCAGACCCACACCATAAATCAACGAGAGACACACAATATACTGCCAGACGGTGGTGCAGAAAGCCGATCCAAAGATGCCCAGAAAGCCCAGAGATGAGCCCGCCAAGGCCACTTGCCGAAAGGTGAACCGCCGGAACATGGCCCCATTAAAGATGCCTGCCAAATAGAATAGAAAAGAATAGAATTAAGAACAACAAGACGCGACATTAATAGCTAGCCCCACTTACCCACTATCGAGGACAGGGTCATCACCACGTTCACAATGATCGTCGTTTCCTTCGCATCGAATCCCAGCGTCGACATGCGCCCCCTGTAGATCAGGCCGTACTGCTGCAGCGCCGGAAACATAAAGAACTGCGGATTGCAAAAGGATTATCGTCTCTGCTCAACACGATGGATGTGCATTAATGCGGGCACTCACATTGTTTAGGCCCGCTGCCAAGCAGATGACCCAGCCCCAGCCGCCATCGGGCGCCACAAAATCGGGACCCAGATCGCTCTTGTCGCGGCGCTTCGGTTTCTTTGGCTTTGTCGTCTCATTGTAGACACTCGCGTAATTCTTCTGCGTCAGCGTGGATTTGTCCATGATCTCGGTTGAAGATGTTCTTGCCTGCAAATAGATGGACACAAAATTCCTTACATTCAGTTTTGAATAGCTTAAGATATTGGTGATATGGCCATGGAAACTCTTCGGACTGAAGAGGGTCCATTAAAGCAAAAGAGAAAGCAAAAAATCATAAAAATATAATAATATTGTATATGGAGATACATATATGTTATATATAAAGAGATTGATTTTTGACAGAGCATTTCGTTAGGGTTCTAGTATATCTATTATCTTTATAAGTATGGCATAGCCTAACCGAACTTTTTGAACTATGGACTCGAACCAGAACCCTCGTGCACTAGAATCTATTTGAATTATTAAGGGTACAAGATATTCCCCGAATAATGCTTTAATTCGACTTGACAGGCAACACTTAAACCAAACTTCATGAAGAAGTAAGAAATTTAATCAGCATACCTTTCGGGAGGGTTAACAAAGTAATATTCGTTCTCTTCTTCACTTTTTTCTATCCATCTCTCTCTTTCTCTCTTTTACCAATCCGATACATAATAAAGCACATTTAAGGGGTATCCGAGTGTGTTATTATTAGTTGAATCTTCGACCCGATAAGATAACCGCAAGATAACACGAACTGTGCTGGGCGACATTGACCTAGTCCTTGGAAACAAGAGTGGAAAGAGGGAAAAACCATGTTTCCGATAGCAGATTCAGGTTATGCGGTATGTGTGAACCTAAATAACATAGTCTATGATCTATAGAAACCGATGCTAATTGTTCGCAGAAAATCGAAAATTCTCGAAAAGCGATTAAATATGAGCCATACCATTGCAAAGTGAGCTTTGATTTCTACAGTTTGTGGCCGGAGCCATGGAAGACCACGTAAGTTTTTCTTGAAGTTGGGCAATTAGCTATTCAAATAGCATATGTCGCCATTTTCCAGGGCGGATAATTGCGGGTTATCGAGTATCGACTATTAGAGTGCGACTCCTTCTAGCACGGCGCACCTCATCGCAATTATTATTATTATTGCCTAATGCTAGATAATGCTCTAATTGCTAATTGGCATTGCCGCCGCGACGACGTCGGCAGACCCGGGCCGAACGGGCCGGCCCTATGCACACGTTCTTTTGGGGGGGCGGGCCCATCTTTGATGTGTTTTCTATATACTTTTGTTGACTTTGTCATATGGGCGCGACGTGACTTAAAACGCACCGATCTTTCTAGCGATTTTATATGCAAAACACGACAGTTGCTTTGGCCGGCCCAGAAGAAGTACCAATCGCAGCTCCTCCTCCCCCTTGAATTGAACGAGCCAAAACTAAGCTTAGGAAATCACTTAGCGGGTGTGCCCGGTTCAGCGAGATCAATGCAATGCCTCTAGGAGCTGACTTAATGGCCGACGATCCAGCCAGATGGGAGGCAAACCCAGTCGTAAACCGAACCAGAATCACAGACACAGGCACAGGCACAGGCACAGGCACTGGAAACTGGGACTGGCACAGGAACTGGGAGGCAGGTGGCAGGGGCACAGGCAGACTGTCGCCGGCATTGGGTCCTTCATAAAAACAAAAAACTATAAAAACCAAATCAAGATGGAACGTCTTTCTTCCGCACGTCGAAGCCTAAATACCCTTCAGTGCCCGTAGAAGCCATACTTTATAATAGAATAGCTCGATTTGATGTCATTTTGTAAATATAACTAAATATAAAGACGTTTACAAAACCTAACTTTCAATCGATTATTCATGTGACACCTATATGATATAGTGTTTCAAGTGTAACATGCATTTTATCCAATGTCTCCTCACATGTCAATATCGACTTGTCTGCTCATGCTGATCGGGAATATACATATATGTTACTTTAGGTTTGCGTACTTGTTGACACAGCCATAATACCCACTGCAGCAGGGTGTAAAAATAGTTCGGTTGTAAAAATAATGAAGAGTCTGAAATGTGAATGTGGATAGGGAACTGGATGGTCGGGAATATGCAGTTTCTTTGGCATTTTACGTCGCCCTCATCGCATGGAATCTATTTATGCAGCGATAATTCGGAGACGAGCAACTGGTGCAGCTGGTGGATGCTGGCACTAGGCACTTGGCACTTGGCAGTTGGCAGTTGGCAGTTGGATGTCTTTATTGCAGTTGCAGATAGTGAGTCGTGGCATCCGTCTTGTTTGCCATTGAACTCCATCGAAGCGTGCCATAAATTGACGCCCGCTGTCAGAGATCTGCGACACAGACAGTGTCAGTGTCGGAGTCGGAGTCGGTGTCAGTGTCAGAGGCGGAGTGAATGAAAGCGCCTGTTTAAGAAGAGGGCGGCTGGGGGCGCGGCCAGACAAGCTGACAGGCGGACAGACAGCGATCAAAACCATGACCAAGATCAATGCCAGGAAAGGGGAGCAGCACTTAACGGCCTCACACGCAACGCCATCGATCAGTGGCTGGCACAAACTTTCGCTTGGCCCATCCAGCGAGCCAAAATACTCAGACTAGACCAGACCAGACCAGGCCAGGCCAGGCCAGGCCAGAGAGCGAGCACACTTAACAAGCGTCATCAATGTGGTTACCGGTTTCCAGCTTGCTGTGATTTGTCGTCGCGATTGTTGCGATCGTTCCATGGTTTCGGCTTTTCGCAAGTCATGCAGCGTGGACAATAATAAGTACATGCTATTAACATGACAAACGCAAAGGCGTCGTCATCGGCACAAGTAATGCCTCTCATTCGCCATACATCGGATCGTGATTATCTCGCACACACACGCACGTCACTGCTGTGATTGAGCGTAATTTTGATGTACTCTTCCGAGGAGGATTGCGGGGAGAGGCGAACGTCGATCGCCGAACACAGGGCGGGGCAGTCATTCAGTTCATTCATGAACTTCACAAGTTATGCAAACTGTGGCAACATAATCGAACGGGTACTCAATAGGAACAAGCTCTGGCTAGTCTTCGCCTTTGTGATTCCCCATGCGATTATAATGAATGAAAAACATTATAGCGTATCAATTGCTAAACAAAAGCATTTAAATTAATATATTAATTGATTTCACAATACTTTTAACAGGTAATTTATGTCAACACGCTATTTGTAGAGCTACTGCAGTAGCTAACTAGTTTTTGGAGAAGTTTCAGTTTATTTTATGGGCTCCTTTTACAATTAATATGTATTTTTGATTCTTGTTGTTTGTGTGCCCTGACTGATCAATTGATTGATTGATTGATTGATTGATGAGCTAAGAAGCTGGCATTTTTGAATAAGCTAGAACATAAGTGAGCATTAAGATTGGCTGCTTGTGCGTCGGACTACCAATGAGAAATCGGTGGCTCAAATTCTACAGAAACTCACTCTATTCATATCTGTTTATTCAGTAACATAACTTTATTTCAAGTAAAGATAAGTCGGCATTGAATAATTTGTGTACCTATTACCTGCAATTAATCAAGCTTCTAAGTTTGAGTCAAAATGATTCGGCATATTCATCAAGCCATTCCATTTACAGTAAACCCTTGACGTTGAATATTAGAAGTGCAGGCTCTCCAATAAGTATGAAAAAAAAACCATGGGTTATAACATGTTTGATAAGTAGCACAAAAAAGTGAACAAAAATGAAATCAAAACACGAAGCACCCAAGATACCGCCGCGTACAACCGAATGCTCGATGAAGCTTATCGTGCTCTCTGTCCAGCAGGTAATTGGTCTCTGCTATTGACTCATTCCTAGATAAAACATAGACATAGACATAGACATAGACATCGACATCGATATTGGCATCGCGGATGGCGGCGCTATTGATTAGCTCGTTGCAACTAGCCCTCTCTCTCTCTCTCACACACTCTCCCTCACTCGCTCACTCTGACCCTTTCGCGCTGCATTGTGGCGCTGTTATCAGTAACAGGCGCGGAGCCAGAAGGCAAACAACAAAACACTTGTTCCTCAAGTTCACATATTTGTACACTTAAGCGAACACAGTACAGGTCGAACGCGACAACAATGTGTAGCACAGGTGTAGCTAATGATGTATAGGAACGCATCTTGAAGATATATTGATATTGTAACTGTGTGTGCGTGTGTGTGTGCGAGTGTGTGCGTGTGCGTGTGTGTGTGTGCGTGTGTATCTTGTGTCTGGCGCTTAAAGCGGAAGTTGAGGCTTCGTGTTTCGTGTTCCCTTTTTCGCTAGCCAATTGGCAGCTTGTTCGCAATTTAATTGATATTAATCGAACGACGCAATTTTTCAATTATACTCGCATACGTTCCAATACATATGCTTGCACTGAGAGAAAATGTGTGTGCAAATCTAAAAGATCTGCTGTTATGCCAAAGCTTGTGCTTTGAAAAAGTGATCGAAAATCTAGTCTAACCTTGTCGATCAGTTTATTTTTTTAATTTGCTTGCATAAATTCGTATTTAGAACGATTTTCGCTCAGTGTACGAGTTAAGTCAATGGGCGGGACAATTCCGCTCATCGTTGAGTTTCGTTCACTTTGAATGCAACACAATTTAATTGTGTCAATGAGTGTTGATTAAAGCCCATCGATATGCGTTCGAGTACAAACACAGTTACGGATCGTTATTGATTGCACTCTAATGGGTTTTCGGCGGAGCCATTCACAGCTACAGACGTGGGAATTACACAACAAACACACAGATAAATACCTACTCAGCGGTTCAAAGAGAACGAAATGAGTGCAATCAATAGATCAGTCGAGGTGCCAACAAATTGCGTAAGAAACAGAAACAAAAACAAAAACCAAATCAACTATTTAGCGAATGAACAAATACATCGACAGAACACTTAACAAATCGAATGCTCATCTACATCATCACAGATGCAGCCCTTTTAGAATAGAATATCAATCGAAAAATAAATGATCTGAACTGTGATTTGTGACAATCGCAGCTTGTGCAATTTCTATACTCGCTGGAGATCACTTTAACACAATGTTAAGCGAGGGTTCTCCAACTAATCTTTACTACCGCCAATTTTTTGGAAAATAAACACTTTCCATCTATGTCTGCGAATCGAACCGGCTCAAGTTCGGAAACATATTCTTTACAGTTGCCCCCTCAATGCGAATCATATATTTGCACAAAAATGATTTTGTTCAAATGTAGCATATCTTCTTATGAAAATGAATACTATTAAAATCTGGTTCACGCAGACAACCGGCAGTGAAATAGTTCGAACCGTGAACCGAATTACTTGAGTTTGCAGCCCCGTTTATAATTTATCCTCATGTCAAATTGGCTGCAATTAATAAATAATTTCTTTTGACGGTGTTTTCGGTGTCTATTCTTGAGATGTGCCATTTGACATTGTCTGTCTGTTGGGCTTGCGGATAATGGATTAGGTATGCCACCCACCAGTTAAGATGTCACCGAAGCGCATTCAACATTCCGTGTCATTGATTATGGCAGACGTGTTGTTGTTATTGTTGTTGTTGGTATTTTAAGCTATATTTAGATTTAGCTGCGTTTCGATTATTGTTATTGCCTTGCGTGCTCGGTTTGTGCAGTTGCAGTTGCAGTTGCAGTTGAGTACAGCCGCGCACAAAGGTTGCCACAGACAGCACGGCTCGGCCTGGGCCTGGGCTATGCTGGCCTGGTGGCCGCAGAATAATCCCAATACCCGGCGCATTCTCACATGTGTCGCGCCCCTTTGTCCCGTTCGGCACCGACCTGGAGTTGGGAATTAGGTTTTGGTTTTCGGTTGTCATTTTTTTTTTGGTTAGGTTTCGCTCTTGGGCCCAATGCGAGTGGCGTGTCGATTGTTTATGCATTTAATGCGCATTTCAAGTCATTTTCCTGGGCAGAGTTTTGAATTTGGTTTTCGTGTTGCGGCCAAGAACCAACAAATAAACTCACGTACTTCAATTTGACTCTACTAAAGTGTGTGCCTTAAGTGTTTCTGTGAAGGGAATGCGACTGAAATTCAATCCGAACTGCAGCCAAAGCCACTTGAGGAGCTAGCCCAAACGTAGCCCCATTGCCCGATGCTAATTCCACTTGGATGTGCGCTGTCAAACATGACGAGCGGACCCCAACTGACAGATAAATCGGAGAAGTTTCAACAATCCAACAATAATCTATCCAATCTATTTGACTGTAATGATCTAAATTTATCGCGTTTGCCCATATTTAAGCCAAGGACTTATCGGTTGGGATTCCAATTCCAGCGATAACTGGGGCCTCACTCATGATATTCCATATTCCATTCGCACCGTTCGAAATGTATGTACTATGTATGTATATCAGGGTTTGGCTGATAATCTGCATTCACATCCGCCTGTCAGCGAAATAAATTAGTATCTACACTGAGCGAAATGTATAACAATATATTATAAGTAGTAAAGTTAGCATACTTTACTTAACTTCTGTTTCTCAGTCTCAGCCAAGTTTGATTCTTTACGATAAATACTTCAGCTATCTTTGAGCTGTTTATCAATAGATCTGTTTACAAAGTTCTTATGCAGATAACAAGCTGGTTAATTGTTATTATTAAATAAGAAGAGGCAGATACTTCAAATATAGATGTGTGTATATTGATGGCATAGAAAATATTACTAAATATATCATTACCTTGGGCAATCAGGATTATAAGCTGCTTTTAAGGTAGTTAAATGAAAACATTCCATTTGAGTAGATACCAGAAACATTTTTAACCTATTTGGCATCTGGTTTTTATCTTAACATTTAAGATAAATATGATATAAATATGATATATATTACAAAAGATACATACAAGATTTAAGATATCTCCAGGCGGAAGGATCTGAATCTCTTCTTTTCCCATCCTATACACGCACCCACTTTATAGGCCCACAAGAGGCACAAGGGTGAAGTTGATCGTGTGGCCCGAAAAACCCAAACCCAATTATAAGACATGATAATATATGGTTTATGGCTAAGTTTGGCTGAGACAAATAACAGTTGTGCGCTTGAGGTTATGACGATTTGCACAGGGACTATTAAAATTGCTGGCTGATAAAAAATTAATTCAATTACATTCGATAATTGCGGACTACATAACTGAATGGAATATGTGCGGGGTTTATAATTTGACTAATTGGGTAATACGATTTGTATGCTTCCCAGACTTCTATTTCGTTTACTGCTAATCGTTGGCTTGTAACCTGAGACAACTGGTTTCCAGAATGACTTGCAACATGCAGCAAATTGTTTGTCTCGCTAATCGCTTTGACTATTTGGGAAAAAAAAACTGTCTACAGGGTGTTCCATATGGCCCCAAGGCAAACATATTTTAAAAATGCAAAAAACAAAAACGAAAAAAAAAAAACAAAAAAAAAGCCCTGGTAATTTGATTTCACAGTCAGTTCTTGCGCTGCTTTTGACAAACTCAATTTGGTCTGGGCTTACGGGAACCCCCGTTGAGGCTGCCAGCTAAAGGGCGCATGCCCCATACCGACTAACTGTATATTTTTTTGTTTTGCGCTTTTTACTCTATGTTAACACTTGTTGCAGTTGCTGTTAGTTAACTTACGCGTCAGTTAGTAAGTTTTTTTGCGAACTTTTGCTTTTGCTTCTCTTCGAATCGTATGCTATAAATTTAGCGCAAGTTTTTTACTTGTATTTGTGTTTGTTTTATTTTATAAATAAAATCGCGGACTGATAAACACATCTACACACATATATATGCACAGCAAAAAAAAATTGGCTAATTGTTGTTTTTCAAATTCACGATTTGAGATTTACACAGAACAACGCACAAACACAGTTAGAGTTCCGATAGTTACAACAAAAACGGGGCTTGATTAAAGCAAATGTAAAGGTAGATGTTATTGTTAATGTTAACGTTAACGTTAACGAAAGTGTTAATGTTAATACAAATGTAATTGAATGTAAACACACACGCTGCTTTGGCTCTGTCGGCCGTGTCGCCGTTGTTAACTGCTACGCGTCCAGCACTCGACTTGCCTGACAGCAGATACTGCTGCCTGCTTTATAGCTATATACCCTACATTTCGATGTGATGCTATTAGGCGGGTATGCTCAGTTTTGGTAATGCACATGTCAGTGAGTGGGAGACACCAATCAAAATAGCGTAGATATCATGGACATTAAGCCTCAAGAGATCAATTCCATTAATTTTAGCTACTCGTATTGTATTAAAAAAAAGTTATTCCATTGTAAACATATCCTATATTAAATATTTGGAAAAGCAATGGGCTGAATCTTAAGATATTTAAAATAAATATATTCAAGTTGAAATTTTGTTCAGAAAATGATTTTCAACCTATAAATGTGACATCACAATTTCTAGGACAATAAAACTATATATATTCATAATTTGTTTAATAGAGTTAGTTCGTTTATTTATATTATTCATAAATATTTTTTGTAAGTATGACCATATGTATATTGTTTACAGGGTAGCAATAGTTTAAGTTTTTCATGCTCGTTTGCTATCGCTAGGCGCACACACGCACAAATACACACACACACACACACACACACACACACACTAAATTCAGCAGAGCAAAGCAGAGAGAGCAGAGCAATTGGCGCGACGGCTAAGCGTTAACTGTTAACCAAATGCGTGGGCTGGCGACAGACAAACCGGGCTTAGCATACAGTAAAGACTACGCACTTGACCACTTTCCCCCCTCACGCCATGCCCCACCACTACTCTCTTATGCTGCAGCTATTCGCACATCTAAAGCAGCGCAGCAGCAGCAGCAGCGGCAGCGGCAGCGGCAGCGGCAGCTAACATTGTCACTCTGACGCTGTGATTATCAATGCTAGTGCTCCGATCGATGGGACTGAGAGAGGGGCAGAGATGAGCGGCACTTTGATTCAAATGCTGACCAGCTCTCGAAATCGTTGGCATTAGAACTTTGACCACAGCTGCTGCTGGCGACGGCCACACACAATTTAAAAAAAGAGATAAACATCAGGTAGATAGGCCCGTGTAGATTGATGGATAATTAACTTTTAAAGAATAGCTGGCAATTCTTTTATTTTATCTATGCCGATATTGCATAGGTACATATGTCTTATGTATGTGTGTGCTATATACGTGTGTCAAATGTACATATGTGTGTGTATGTAGGGGCTAAACGTATTTATTACTTTTAAAAATTCCTAGCGCTCTAATCAATTGTTGTGATTTATTCATAGCTAGCTAACATAATGATTTACAAGTGAAGCATATTTAAGCCTATAACGAATAAATATACATATGTACATATATTATAGCATCTGTAGTATTCTAAAAATCTCTGCTTTCCGTTCTACGCAATCGCCCATAAAACATTTTCGACTGGCTGTGAGCATGGCTTGATTGATGACGTCGCATCGTCAACGCTCGCTTTTTCGCTCTCCCTTTCCAATTCTCATGCTCATTCGTTCGCTGGCGCCATCTACCATCCAAACAGGTGCTTTGGGACGCCTCATAAAGTCAATTACAATACACAGGCAAAAATGAACAAAATAGATAATTATACATATGTATATGTGCTTATGAATGTGGCTGTGTGTATATAGATCTGCACATAGTATATATACGGAAATAGTGAGCGATTAAAATATATATGTATAAATAACTGTGTGTGTCTGTGCATATGTGACTGACGACTAACACTAATATATTATAATTCACCATGAGAATTCATAATATTAGATAATAAGTAAAAAAAAATACGAAATGAAAACAATACACTAAACAATTCGAAACTGATTCGCGCTTGTCACTGCACGTTTTACTCAACAAACAATAAGTTGCTCTGTTTGTAGATCGAGGGTGGATCTTAAAGAAGGGAAGCAGAGAATTTGAATAGTTCCCCAGGTAGATGGTGGACTATGTGTATAAAAATATCCTTTATAATGAATATGATATTTGGTACAATATTTTATTGAATTATAATAATTTCATCTATTATTATGGAATTATTTCTCTTATTTTGCTATCAAAATAAATTTGATAAATGATAACATTATAATAATAATATATATTTACAATAATTATAATTATAATTCCCTTCTTAACATATAAAAATTACTATAATACATTATTCCTTCTTTGCTAGCTAATATTTGATTCTCAATTGAAATCTTTTTGCTTTTGCAAAATAAATTTGAAAAAATTCAACATCAACAGATTACATAAACTTTATCGCATTCTAAGCAATCAGAGCCCAAACATAATTAAGACACTCTTCTATATATTTGTTGGTTATCTCTAAAAGCTTTCGCATTACTTATCAATTTTCACAAGGAAGTTGTATAATTGCTAGTCAAAAATACATATTACTAAAATAGTTAAATGTGTTAGTAATATTATAATACCTGGTAGCATTCAATTATCAGCATTTACCTGAACTAGGTATTTCAAAAACCTTCAATTTCTATCAACAACAGACTTCGGCTCCAGCTGTCGCACGTCTTGTCGAGCGTTCGGAGCTTGAACTTGTTGCGAATTGTAAGGCGCAAGTGTAAGGGGGGGTGTGGGTTGGCGCTTTTACAAACTTAAGCATTTAGTTGTTGCAGTTATACTTGTTTTTTTACTTTCCTGATAGGTCATTCATAGGTTATTTCTCCCTATAAAAACTTCACAATCATATAATTATTATATAGTATATACATATGTTGATAATGGACAGCCACTAGTTACTATTCCTGTTTGTTTCGACGCACTTCAGCTGAAATCTTTAGCTACATATGTATATGTATGTACATTTGATAGCCGCAAACAATTTCAATCCAAGTCGAAATACACATCAACATTAGGAATTTCCATATATGGCGTATATTAATTGCCCCAAACAATATTTGCACACTATTCAAACGACCCATAAAATGAGATTCTGACGAGCTCTGAATGACTGCCAACCAGCCATAAAGATATAGACCTTTTAAATACATATGTATACTACCCAGACATTTCTCGTGCACATTTGCAAATATTTACCCAACCCGAGCGCACAGGGTTTTTCTTCATTCACTTTTTTTTTGGCAGCTCTTTTTTAATTAGATTTAGATTCGGAAGACTGTGCGTCAAGCAGCGGTGTCTGGGGGAGCACCTAAATTTTGACTTTCCACTTTGCACTGCGCAGTTGACTCACAGCCTGGGTTGATTATCATATCGTGAGTTTTTGTGGTCTGTCATGTTTCGATAAAAACAACTTCAGTTATTGGCCAATTTATAAGGTGTTGATATAAAAGAATTGATTGTCGAGAACGCATTGATTAATGGACGTGACTTGTATAAAGGCATATATTTATATACACATACATACAAATATATATTTAAAGACGATCCACTTGGTTCATAATATATGTATATGGCACTTTTGTTAACACCTGCCACAATCTTAGTTCAAAATATGCGATCCTCAGTTTGCATTTCAATATTTCTTAACTTAACTGCCAGTTCTTAGCCGTGTCTACGCTTCGGGATGCACATTTTTGCGGTTAGTTTATTGACCGAGTTCAGGCAACAACTGACAACCGGCAGCTGGCAACCGGCAACTGGCAACCGGCAAATGGCAACTGGCAACCGGTTTACGATCCAAAACCCAAGTCGCCTTTCAGAGATCAGCGACCCAGCTGGGCAAAGCAAAGCTTTTCATTAATCAGTCAAATTTGTGCAGCCAAAGGGCAGTTCGCTTGGTTCCACTGGGGCTCACACTATACACACATACATACACACATATATGTACATATATATACATCTATATGTGTATACATAAGACCTATTTCACAACATTGCCAGATACTTTTGCCGCACTGCCCCGGCACGCTATCCAATTACCGGCAATTGCATGACACATCGCTCGATGATGAGCTGCCGGCATGACTTGCCGTTTCTGGCAAAAAACCAAAATTAAAAAAAATAAAATAGACGAAAATCAAGCCGAAGATTAGATATGCTTGCATACTTAACAATATTTATGATATCTGAACAATTTTAAATCACGATAGGCTCAAGAAACTAATTTTACATAATACCCAACAAAAAAATTTGGAAATCATGACTAGGCTAATTCTTATTTTTATATCTCTTTCCACAAAACTTAAAGATGTTATAGCTTATACCTATGTGGGTTCTTAACTCGTTTTTCAACACTGCACTAATGTATTACTTTTAAAGACATTTCAAAATTTAATTTTTTAAAAATTCCCTAAACCAGTTCAAATATGTACATATATATTGTCCACATCGACAGACAAGTCTTGACTTGGGCCCATTCAGAGCAATTGGAGCAGCTCTCCTGGAATTTGAAGTGCCACCAAATGTGTTAAGTAGTCGCAAATGCCCGGGGCGTATTGCAGGGTGCAGCATCAATTGAAATGCCGCTGAATAGGACAAATGTGCGGTAACTGAATAAATCAATTGAAAATTGATTGGCGCACGCGTCCGAATAGAAATAGAACTCAAAACACAAAATAAAATCAAATGGCATTTCGAATGGGACAGCTTACGCATATTATTAACAGTTAATATAGTTCATAAAAATAATTTTCTACATTTAATTATATACAAAATGTACACGTTAAACATATTTAAAAAAAAAAAAAAAAACAAAACAAAATTATTAAAATAATCATACAAAAAATGACAACAATCAAAAAACTTGGCTAAACTAGACGTTATGTGGATGGGAGAAAGCAGGTGGATGAAAGTAGGTATTGGTGGGCAGGCAGGCGGCAGGCAGCAGGCGGCACCTCACTTAAAGTCAGCATCGGTGACCGGCGGCGATTTGCGACGGCGGGCACGAATGCAATCCTCCAAATACCAGAGGGCAATGGCCATCACGCAGAGCGCATTGAGACAGTTGAGGGTGAACGCATAGCTGGTATTGTCCCGTATCAGACCTGCGGCATACATATATCGGATGGTTAGTAAACACAATACAGAACATGCACAGGCACGTACGTGGAGAGAGGGGTTCTACTCACCGATCACAGGTCCAAATGCCATAGAGAATGTGCCCGACATCAGCAGCTGGAGGCCGGCGGCGGCCGGCAAGCGTTTCAGCGGCACATAGCTGGGTATGATCAGGGACCAAAAGACGGTGCGGAAGGCCTTGTTAAGGCCGAGCCACAGAAAGATGGCCACCATCACATAGAAATTGGTGGTCATCGAGAGCAGAGCACGGCCCAGGCACATGCCCAGAATGCCCACCACAAAGAAGGTGCGATTGCTCCAGCTGAACTTGGCCGTGATGAGCGGTATGAGGAATCGTATGACCAGATCGAAGAAGCCCAGCAGCGACATGGCGAACGCTATCTGGCTGCTGTTGAAGCCCAGATCGCTGAGGATGAAGGGCGTCAAGATGGCGAAATTGATTTCCACAAAGTTGATCAATGTGATGCCCACGGCCAGATTGACGTAGGTGATGTCGCGCAGCAGATCCAGATCGAAGAAGATGACTATCTTCTGGTAGAAGGGCAGCTTCTTGCGGCGCTCCTGCTCCTGCTCGTCCTCCAGCTGTTGCAGCTGCTTTGCCGTCAGCAGCTCTGGCTGCGGCTTGAGCGGCTGCGTTTGCTCCCGATTCTCAAAATCATAATCGGCAACGTCCTGATCGTGCGTCTCCTCCTTGATGCTGTGGCTGATGGAGATGCTGCGATGCTGCCGACCGCCAGAGTCACGACTACTCAGTCGCCTCAGCTCCAAATGGCCGCGCTCGCCGCCCTGTTGCTTGTCCCAGCTGTTGAGCCTGTTCCGGGTCCCGCTGCTGTTGAGGGAGGCACGAGAACCGAACCAGCCATCGTTGGCACGTGGCAAGACTGGCGTTTCGGGCTCCACCACATGCTTGATGATGTCCTCGTCCTCGTCATCGACAACCGCCTGAGACTTGGCCGGCTGCAGCGCCTCCGCATCCTTGTCCCGCTTCACCACATGCCACTTGACCGGCTGATAGATTAGCGAACAGGCGATCGTATGCAGCGAGGCGCCAGCAAACAGCATCGTCGTGCCCTGGACCCCGAACTGCTGCAGCATGAAGGTGGCAAAGTAGGGGCACACTATGGGGCCCAGCCCGGCGACGCCGAACTGATACGCGGTCGCCGTGCGTCGCTTCGACTTGAAGTACGTGTTGACCGCCAGCGAGGATGCGGACACGGTCAGGCCGCGTCCAAAGCCGTAAATGATCGAAAAGCTCAGCAGATACAATGTGAACGTATCGGCAAACACCATCCAGAACAGGCCCACAAAGGTCAGCACCGAGCCAACCAGGGCCACCACCCGGTACGTATAACGACGGAACAATGGACCGTTCAGCAGACCTGGCAAATATACATAAAAATACATTTAGATACACAAAGAGTTTCCGAAGAACAAAAACGCTTACGAGAATGCTCTGTTAATAGCCAAAACTGGGGATTTAAACTGTTTAACTGGTTTAATTTGGCATTTCGAATCTATTTAGACTTGGCTAGCTTGTAACTATGTTATAACATATCTTTAAGGAAATACATAGTTCTCTTACTAGACGCAACTTTCTCCCAGTGGAAAGCAGAGTATAAGTAATGGGAACTCATGGTACTCGAAGAACTTTGGTCCCACTTTTAACTTTGTGAATGGCAAATGTGTAGATTCAAGATTCGTTTCGTTCCGTTTCGTTTGGTTTCGTTTGACGACTCACCTGTGAAGGCGGAGACGGCTATCTGTGTGTTAATAATGGTGGTCAGCTCCGAGTTGCTGATGCCCAGGTTGGCGAACCGGGCGCGAAAGATGATGCCAAACTGTTGCGCCAACGCAAAAGTGACCAGCTGAAAGGGTTCGGAATGTGGATATGTTTTATGTGATTCGATTAGGGTGGCTTACGATAAGTATCGGCTGCTACTTACAATATTGACGCCGCTGGCGACTGCCACCAACCAGCCCCAGCCGCCATCGGGCGCCACAAAGTCATCGCCCAGGTCACTTTTGTCCCGCCGCTTATTCTTTGCGGGATGCTTATCTGGATGCGTTGCTGCTGCTGCTGCTGCTGTTGTTGTTGTTGTCTGCTTGGGTTGCTGTTCCTCATACTTTGTTAGTTGCGGCGTCTCGGCCTGCTCCTTGGGCAGAATAAGTCTAAGTGCGCCGCTGTTGCTGTTGCTATTGTTGTTGTTGTTGTTGTTGATATTGTTGTTATTGCTGGCCGGGCTGCTGCCATTTTTGTTATCAGTCATCGTTAAAAGCTGGTCTTATTGTTGCATCCCTGGGTGGTCACACTGATTATTGGCTGGTCACAAGATGCCTGCAAAAGTTGAAAAGACGCAGCTCGATGAGAACTAGAACTAGCTGATTTTTAAGTGCAGCTCAACTCTTAACGCTACCACCAGAATACACTTGTTCGAAATGCATACTTTGCCTTGTAATTCTCAACAAGTTACGGCTGCGAAAAGGATACAAAGAGTTTGTAATCCTAGAATCGCAAGCAAAGTCTGCTGAAGATGGACTCGCCAGGTTCTCGTTGTTGGGCGCTATATTACCCGGACTAAGAGTCGCTATCGCTGCCCCCAAAGATCAGAGACGACGGCAATAGGTCAAACTGATGTCTGATACACGTCGTAAAATTATGCAAATCATTGTGACTGTCTTGTTTAGAAATCGCTTCGAAATATTAGCCAAAGCAGCCTCCCACAACGACATGGAAACAATGGCGACTCGAAAGATTTATATTTTAAAAACTTGTATAATAGAAAAATGTATATCTTTCTGAGCTAGAACTTAATGTACTAAATAATGAATAACATCTGAAGAAACCAGAACTATTTGTTAACTATCCGCTTTCCAGCAAACTGATTAGAAGTATATATTATTTATTTATACATATAGGTTGTCTAAGTTTTATCTGCGAGTTGTTCGCAACAGAAGGGCGCAGAAATGGCCCAAAGTGGAATAGCTTAAGTGGGGGCGAGGGGCGGGGGGCGGGGGCCTAACGTTACAGCAGAAAGTGGAAACACTTTAATGGGCCAAGATAAGATCATGAAAAAAGCATCGACACGTTATTAATTAAAGGCTTTCTTCGCGATCCTTAGTTAATTTCCAAAGACCGAAAAAAAAAAAAAAACAAAACAGAAACACAACCGCACAGATTAGATTAGATGCCATTCATAGCATTCCGAACATGGAACAGAGATGTTTATTCAACTCATTTGGCGAACAGTCGTGTTAATTAACCGGCGTATATTATTTTCATTGTTTCTGTTTTTATTTTTTATTATAAACTATGCCCCTTGGCACTTAAACACAACAATTACAATTATAGAAATTTTCAGAGCTATCGGAACTATCAGAGCCGGCGGAATGGACGACCCGAACCGAATGTTGCTGCTGATCGCACTGATCACAAATGATATTTCGTTTGCTCTCTTTTCACTTAATTAAGTTCCTTCGGTTTTTGTTAGTTTTTTTTTTTTTGGGCCGCAAAAGTAACACCCGTTATATAAATAACCCGAAAATAAAACCTCATTGATTGCTGTTGTTCTTGTTGTTATCGCTGCTTTTTTTTTTGGAATTTGTATCGAGTTTTAGCGGTCACAATTTGAGAGCCCGCTTGCGGGGCCCTCATTTAGGGCCATATACCAGCCGAATATGGCATTGACCAGGCGCTCGAAGCCCATAAACGCCAATGACAGCAGGCGATATCGTGTCCAAGATATCTTCGGCATTTCGTAATGAAATGTACATATTATAAGTATATGAGAACCGACAAGCCAGAACCGAGAACCGAGAACCGAGAACGTCGAACATTGAAATTGGCACGCGGTGATAAGCCAAACAGTTCCAGTTTTAAATTGGACGGCTGCGCCTTCCCCACGTAACTGTTCCACTTCTAAAGGCGTCCACATCGACCAACGACTGGCGATAAGAGAGAACAGTCCACCTACCTCGGGTTGATTACCTGCCCACTGGGAACTGGACACTGTTGCCCGGATCCGGGTCTTTGCGTGTGGATATCGCGGGATAAGCAGCTGTTGACTGCCGTAAAGCAACAGCTCAACTGGCAGAACCTGCTATAGCTGGCATTTTATCCAGATAGATAAACTAAACAACCCGGGTTTCCGAGTCAGCATCGAGCTCCCGAGTCGGCTGGCCGAGAACCGAGCTTTGAACCGACTATTATTCGAATAATAATAATAATAGCAATAATGTTGTGCGGAAGGTCGCCAGAAATACGTTTTTACAGACTTTGTAATTGTTAGTTTGCTATTCAAATAACAATTTAAAAATAGTACGAGAAAAATCTCCAACAATTGACAACATTTTCAAATAATATTAAAACTATTGCAATTCGAGCCTTATGAAAAGACTTTTTAATAGAGAATTATATAAATCTATGCCGATTGCTTTGACTAGGAATTCTTTAACTGATAACTAGAGCTAAAAAGCCAGACTGCAGATTATCTTTATTTATTATTATTATTTGTAGATCGAAGTCAAATAGTTAAATGTAATTTAATTTGATTCATTATCCATAATAACTATAATCATATAACGTATTGATTTATTAAAATCATTTTGTGCCTTGATTGCGTAAAAGAAAAGAATCATTTTTCAGCAAAAAAAAAGCTCGCAGACTTGAATCACCTTACGCAAAATTCTATTCAATTGATGGCGTAAAGGGGGAAGGAGGATTTGGGGACTGTCAACCTGAATGGTAAACAAATGCAATATTTATGGAATATTTTGGATATGCGGGCTTCTTATTCATACATACTCGAATATTCGACAGCCAGCATATGCCATAATTTTATTTGAACAATCGTAATGTTTGTCAATATCCCAATAATATGACAACTAAGCCAGTTCCTTTTGGGGATTTTGCCAGTGATAAGACACTGGAACTGAAACCTTGCCAAGGTAATCAATCAAAAAGCATGTGCCAGGCTTGACGAATACTGACAGCAGCCACTGTTCGTCAAGGCAACCAAAGCTATGGCACTTGATATGCATATGACAAGGCTATATGAAGAGAAGAATATATAGATATTCACACATGCATGTGATGACCAAATAATTCCATTATTTCCCGATGCTATCCTACAGCAAAAAAACCCCACACCTCACATGTCTCCATAAGCTGCTCCACAAGGAAACTAAAAACCAACTACAATGTTGAATATATAGATGATACATAACATATATATAGGAGATATAGTTAGTATATTTGCAGACAATCATTATCAGCTGAATGCGAATCCTCGTTCCTCAGGAAATGACAAACAGTCGTAAATTTGGTGATTATAAGTATTAATAAGTAACTAAATATCATATTCTAAGCCAACATCCAACTGGGTACACGTAAGTGTTTATGATCTGGCACAGTAGACGCCAGCGGCAGGTATATTAACTTTATGGCAACTAAGCTGAGAGCAAACATTTGTGCAATTAGAGCTGAAGCTGAATGAAATATACGACGGGGCTCTCAGCTCGCGACACTCAATAAAATAAAACTGTATTTGTACAATAAAAAGACGAGTCGAGTCGAATTATGCTAATAACAAGAAAAACAACATGTTGTGCAACAACGAAGTTTGAAGACCCTTCAAAATGCACATATGTATGTATATATATATATGTATGTATAACATAATAGGCTGATTTGTAGTAGCAAGGTTTTGTAGATCTTTCAGAATCGAAAGCTCGTTATTACTCAGTTTGAAGAATAGTTCCAAAAACTTGTTCATCAACCGATTGTTCCTAGAGACATATATGATATTGTAGACAGATTTAAATAAGATTTTGTTTGTCTGTAAGAAGCTTAACGAAACTCATAAATGTCGTGTTCAGTGAGCATATCTTTTACATAAGTTTTTCATACAAAAACTTTCGGACTTTCGACCGATCAATCCTACGGCAGCTATGTTATATAATATAGGAAGACAGATCTCAGCACTTGGCTGACTTGGCTGATTTCAGAATGTCGTGTCGCCTTCCGCATGACATACTCATAATACCCTTTATGAGTGTACAATAAGCGAGACGGGCACTGTTTGCCTTATGTTAGCCACTGTTCAAATCAACTTTCAAGTAATTAGCGAATGGGGCTAGCGACAAGGTGTTAAGCCGCGTGCGCCGACGCAATGTGCCAATCTGTGATTGATGTCGACTTTGATTGATGCCCGTTCAAAATCAAAATATTAACTGATAAAGGACTCAGCACTCGGCACCTGAGGTATGCACCGATAATACCCATAATTGCCATGCCGTTGCACGTGATACGCCAATTAGATAAAGTTCAGTGTGTGACAAACGCACGTGCGTTTTTCTTAGAGCTTGTAGCTAACGGTAAATGGTTAGCTAACAATCATTGAAATTAATGCTTAACTTTAACAACAAACACACACACACACACACACACTACGCCGGCTTACGGTATGTGCTTGTTGTTGTTGTTGTTGCTTAGTGCGACGCCCGCCTTGTAACAAATAGCAAAAAAAAAACAAAAAAAAACAAATATTACACGCACACAATTAAAACAAAACGGGGGACAACTTTTCCGTAACGTACTCCAGCGCGAACTGAACCGAACAAATTTGTAAATTATAGTATTAAACGGCCGCAGCCGACCACAAACACAAGCACACAAAAACGCGCTCTCGTTTACACATAAATACAGCGCTTCTCTCTGTTTGTGCGTGTGGGCGCACGTGTGTGTGACTGTGTGTGTGACTGTGTGTGTGACCGTCACTGTCTGTCTTTCTCTCTGTGTGTGTGTGTGTGTGTGTACTATATCATTTCACATGCGGAGCGGCTTTTTAAACATTTACTTTCGCTCGAACGGGATGTCCGCGTGTGCGTATTTTTTTTGGTCTATGCTGTTTTTGTTTCCATTCGTTTTTATTTTCGATATTTTGTATTCGAGCTTTGACTGTTTCAAAAACAAAAAAAAAACAATAAGAGACAGCACGCCGAAGATTGACTGCCCTAACAGAAATTGTATTCGATTTTGTTAGAGATCTGATCTTAACTCTATTTAAAAAGCTTGCGTAAAGCTGTTTTCCAACATATCAGTTTTTGGTTCAAACTTTATAATCATTCAAAAGTTTGTATATAAAAACTGTAAATTTTTAATCAACTCATGGAGGCAACTCTTATGATCCTAACTAAACAAGATTTCGTTATAATTAAGCATATTTTTTAAACATCTATATCAAACAAGAATTCGTCCATATCGTGCTGATCATATATATATAGATAAATATGCCCAATATGTACATATATATGCCATATATATATGTAGATATTTCGTTTATGGTGTCGCATAGACTGCGACAAAATTGGTATACCTTCTTGCTAGTGCATAAAATCGAAAAGAAATTGTACATATATTTTTTTTGTATTTTTTTCTGATAAGAATTTTTGCGCCTCTGCTGTTTTTATTTGCCATTTGTATTGTTATTGCTGGGCGTCGGAGCGGGACAATTATCAGCACTCACAACACTCACACACACACACACACACACACACTCATACACAGGCGCACACACCCATACTAATGCAGTTAAAAACATAAATGCATTCACCAATACACACAGTTACAACTAAACACATATTCATAAATACATTACGATAGGAAGAGCGATTACAATTTGATTTGGCCATGGCCCACAGTGTCACGAATACTCGCGAAACGAGTGTAAAAATAAAATGAATAGATTATTTAAGTCAGAATGCAAATTGTTAAGCTTTTAACTTGAAAGGGTAAATATTTTGTAATATTAAGATCTTGGTTAAGGTAAAAAGAATCTATCATTTTATCTAAGGCTTTTATAATTAGCAAAATATCTTTTTTTTTGAATGTTGCTCGATGTGCAAATTGTTCTTAGACCACTGTGCGTTTCTTGTAGTGTCTGGTCGAATGGTTGAACATTTTCCTAGCGGCCGTATCCATTCCATTGCCAAGGCTAGTGCTTTTAGCCAAATTGAATATCACATATGTATGTTATATCTTTAGGCCCCGATGGCGTGCCATATTGGCCTATGTCTATGGAAATACGCATTACGTTTCTGATTGGTGAGAGCTCTCTCACACCCTCTCTCTCTCTCTCTCTCTCTCTCTCTCTCTCTCTCTCGCTCTCTCTTTGGAACTGGTCTATATGGCCTGCTTAAATGCTTTGGTCGAGCAAACAAATCTATCAATGCCTAAGACATTGTTATTTACATTAATTTGGAGCACAAATTGAAGTACTTTTATTGTTGCTTGGCTATCCTTATAAACTAATAATAATCATCATATAAATATTTTGAAAATATAAAAGCTTTTTATTTTTACATTTAATTGATTGTCCTAGTCAAGTTTGGAATACAATAGATTCAACAATAGCATATCTTTTATCAAGCCAAAACTAATTTTAGAACTTCAAATACTTGACTTTCCAAGTGCTCGGCTTTCCAAGTGCTCGGCTTTCCAAGTTCTCGGCTTTTTAAGTTCTCGGCTTTTTAAGTTCTTGGCTTTCCAAGTGCTCGGCTTTCCAAGTGCTCGGCTTTCCAAGTTCTCGGCTTTCCAAGTTCTTGACTTTCCAAGTTCTTAACTTTCCAAGTTCTTGACTTTCCAAGTTCTTGACTTTCCAAGTTCTCCATTTTCATCCATTTTGTTAATGCTTTGTGCTACTTTTAGACTTGGCAGAGCCACAGAACATAAGCCTGAAACGAACCAAGTTCTTTTTAAAAGATGGTTCGGCTTATTGGGATAATTAATTTGGCATTTAATTGGAATTAGTTTGAATTGTTTGCAGAACTCAAATTCGTCAAATTTCTCTTTATTTTTTCCTTAGATTAGGGCGCTCTGAGGAAGATAATGATGCTGCCTCGATGAATACATATATATCCATGTGATCTATATGGCCTTCTTAGATGGCCTTAACAATTGGTTAACTCGCAATTAGGCGGCTGCTTCGGTGGATAACAAAAAACATTCCACTTGCTTGGACCTTTGTACATGTCGTTCATAAAAATGGTTTGCATTTAACAATTCTCCTATTGATAAGCTAAATTCTAGTAATTGCCGTACGCCTGTTTGGGCCGCGGTGCAAAGAGCAAAGTGGGTGTGTCTCCCGCCGCCCCTCTGCCCCAAACGGGGCCTGCGCCAATAAACCCAGCGGAACAATAAAACAAAAACACGCTATACGACATATAAAACATATACATATATGTGTTTGTGTGTACTTATAGCAATAAAGACCTGCCCCCAAAATGAATGAATGCCACAGTAGAGCCACACTTGACCAAAACAATCATTAAAAAAAAACAGCATGTACTTACGTACTATGTACTTCTTTCCAGAAACAACAAACATATATCAATCGGCATGCGGACACTTTAAGACCTTTGTTTCATGGCAAGTCCGTTCCAAAATAAATATATAATGTCGAGTGCAACAAGTCCTTCAGTTCGTCATAGTTAGGGCTAGAATTTCTGTAATGTCAAACAGCTGTTGAAGTCAGATTTCCTATATCTATGCAGAACACGCTCGATTGATGTTAAGGCAGCCCAAAGTCCAAGAACCCGAATACCAACTTGACTCAGTCGCACATTAGCGATAAGCTGATAGTGTGTAGCTGATAAAATTGGACACAAATTGTCAAAAGGAATGCCGCCAGCATTTAATCGCACCTCGATCAAAACTGAAAGAAATAGAAAGAATAGATATACAGGTGCCGTCTAGTTGTCAGGCAAAAATTAAAAAAAAAAACAAAAACAATGAAAGCCCAAAAAAAAAGTAGCTGCCCCGGGTGAGGCTCGAACTCACGACCTTAAGATTATGAGACTTACGCGCTGCCAACTGCGCCACCGAGGCCGCATGACGCGTGGCAAACAATGTTCTAGCTTGAGTTGAGCGCTCGTCTAGGATAATGAAAAATCAGATCGAAAAGTTGCTAACATTGAGTTACTTATATACAAAAATATTTATATAAACATTGAATAGTTCATGAATTACAGCTCGTATCAAGGTAACATTCGTTCGATATATATAGATATATAAAAATATCTGAAAATAGGCACACATTGCATATTTTGAGGCGCATGCAGTTAAAAATCTGAATCTGCATACTTTAAGCTGTTCCAGGAATATGCCAGTCACCAGCATCAAGAGATTAATTAATATAATTGATGCAATTGCGTTCCTCCCGCTTTAGCCCTTTACAATCAAAGAGCATATAAAAATCACATTTTGATTATAAAGCGCCAGTGCAAGCTGTACGTCGTTAAGAATACCCTTGAAAGAGATTGCCAACCGAAGGGGAATGCTCAGCTGGCAATTCGTACAATTATGTAGGTTGTAGAATGTTGGATAGGTTCCAACTTCATACAAAAGTCTATTCCGCTGGGTTTCTGGACTGTCTAATTAAGTGTAAATTCTGCTTATTATATAGTATATAGCTTAGTTTAAAATAGAATATAAAAGCATAATCCCATGACCCGATGCTTCAAAAGGGCTTCTTCAGTTTTCTTTTATATCGGAGAATATCTCATTGCCGCACTTCTGCTGACTTTAGCGACCTTTAGGTTGGGCTCTGGACCCATGTTGAAAATCTTAAAATCTCGATCTACAATATAATTTGGCATATGCTCACCTCCTATGTGGGTTGGCCTCCTGTTGGAGGGCTCATTTATCGACGCCTCTTTCCAATTTTCTGCGTTTGCAGTCTGCTCACTGCTGGGGGAGAAATTTAATATTATTTTGTATTAAGATAATAGCTCTAGGTTTAGTCTTGCGGATTAACTGCACCTGCCTCAGTTCTAGCCTGGCAACCAACACGCTGAAGCTGCCCTCGCTTTGGCTCTGCTCTGGCTTCTTAAAAGAGCCAAGGCAGGTTTTGATCTTCACTCGGTTTACAGGGTCAATCTTCGAGACGGTTTGTTGCAGCCACTGCTTGGTGTTATCGTTCCGACACTCGACGACGATCAGTCCCAACCTGAAGTGAATGCCGTTGAAATTTAGACTGGTGCTCCAACCTTTGCGCATAGTAGTAAAAAGCGCTCTCTTGCGGCGGTGAGCTCCTTCTTGGACAGGAATTTCCATGGGTATTCCTCGGCCAATATCCCAGCTTTGGTAAGCTTGACAATGTTGGAGCCCTCCTTTGTGAGAGGAAACTTGAGAACCGTTGCCTGGCCGACAGTTTGGGAGAGGGTTCAGTTGGGGATTTTGTCAGCCATGACTAATAAATAATAGCATATCGTTTTAATGTATATTTCTTTGAATTGTCTGCAGGAAAGGCCCAAATTGATGCATTTACGTTCCGCCCGATCTAGCCCTCTGCACGCAAAGAGTATGCAGAATTCTCTCTTTGAGTACGGAGTACCAGTGCAAGCTGAACGCCGCTGTGAATACCCTGTAAAAAGATTGTCAACCAAAAAATATATATATATATAGGGGGCAAGTGATATGATCTTTAATTGGCAATGTCTCAATATATATAAATGCATCGAAACTTGACTAAGTTCTTATCCCTAAAATGATATATATGTTAAGGTATACCCTATCAATTAAATTAAACTTGTTCTTGTATCCTTGCACATTCGAAGTTTTTCTTAATATTTGTTATAAGCATTAAAAAAGTTACATGCCCCGGGTGAGGCTCGAACTCACGACCTTAAGATTATGAGACTTACGCGCTGCCAACTGCGCCACCGAGGCCTTCTTGTAGGGGACGAATCTTTTTCGAGATTTGAAAGCCTTCTTTAAGTGTTTGGGAGGCAGTTCGTCAATTTGTGTCGAGGGGATGAGATGCATATAGATAAATAATTGTGTTTGATGTATGTTGTTGTTTTAATGCCTTGTTATTTTGGGTCGTTAGGCCCGACATGGACCGGGAACAGGTCACCAAAAACATTGTCATATGTTCACAGGCACAAGAAAACTAAGTAAAAATATTATAGTTTATTTGCAAATACAAATTAATTGTAGTAATCATTGCAATCAAAGAGTATATACAAAACACTATTTGACTAGAAAGTGCCAGTGAACACTGAACGCCTTTGTTAATACCCTTTAACAAGATTGTCACTCACAAAGGCATTGACGCTTAAAACTCTATATTATATTATATATATATATGTATATATATATATATACATTTATATTATATATATATATGTATATATATATATACATTTATATTAATATCTTTCTCATTTTCGTTACATTCATGGCCTCGGTGGCGCAGTAGGCAGCGCGTAAGTCTCATAATCTTAAGGTCGTGAGTTCGAGCCTCACCCGGGGCAGGTAACTTTTTTATGACAACAATTCAATTAAGTAAGACATATGACATATTATAAAAGCAACTTCTATATCTTTATATGCTTGGATACTTATACTATATAGAAGAGCAAACTGCATTTAAAAGTAGATATAGATAGTATAGATTAGGATAATATATCGACTTAGTATCTGACATGTGAGATAAGTATCTATCTATCTTTCTATATACATCTCATGACTTTTACTTAGCTTCTAATCTAATGTATACTTTTATCTGCATCTTCTATATAATGTAAGTATCTATAGGTCTCTTACTATGTATCTAGATAAAAGTATATGAAGGATAGCGATTTAGTAGTATACATATGAGATAGATACTTATCTCATATGTCTATTGCAAGATGCATTCAAAAGTATAGGATAAGGATAGTGACTTATATTTATAAATAAATCTTAAATGTATATTATTTAGTCTCTAACAGAGATAAATATCTATCTACATAATGCCCTATGTCTGTTTGGAAGTCCATCCTTAAGCCTAGATATAAAATGACAAATTTTTACAATTTATCTAAGTCTCTATATTCATCTTGCTCTGCTATAGATGCTTATATGTCTATTACCAGGTCTCTATCCCTATTTATACTTTTATACGCATCTTTCTCTTCTATATACTATATATATATACTATACTATACTAAGTCTCTATACTAAAATGCTAGGCATTGTTAAGTTGATAATTCATCCCACAATGCCAAAGTTATTGATGCAATTGCGTTCGTCCCGCTATAGCCCTTTACAATCAAAGAGTAAATGAAAGTCATCTCTTTGATTAGAAAGTGCCAGGGCAGGCTGGCTGAACGCTGTCATAAATATCCGGAAAATTCTAAGGTCCTTTGCGTAGTCTCTTAACTGAATTAATAAGATAATGATAATGAGATCGAACATAATATAAAAAAGAGAATAATTTAATGTATTTTTTTTATATAATATTACCTGCACTCCACTTCTAGGATTTCGTGGCTTCTAACGCCTTTGGTTTCCGTTCTAATTGGATTGTGGAAAAGTATTGCATGCTTTGGGGCGTAATTATTGGACATGTTTTTCTCTGCATACTTTTCGCCTTCGCTGAATATCTTTAACACATTTGCACATTTGTTTCTTGAGGCTGGAAATTACGCTCCTTTCATGTTGACACTTTACAAGCCAAGAGCATATCAAAACTACTCTTCGATTGCAAAGCCTCAATAAAAACGGAGCAACTTTTCGTACTTTTCGTAACTAAAATGTCAACTAATACTAATATGTGTTAACTGTGCGCCATTTGTTCGCTATTGTAAATCACTAAACTATTATTAAATTAGCAATTGTAAATCATGGCAGTTTTATTAAACGAGTGGAGATTATAGTTATTGCACTTTTATTTATTTGTATTTAATGAACACTTTCTTTGGCGTATGCGGATTTATCTTTCGGGCAGATGGGGAAGAATTGCCAGCGGTGAGAATAAAAGTGTTTCGTCAATGAGGTAAGAAATAGTGTCGGCTGGAAGATAACTTTTGACGCTATTTCGAACCGCAGAAACAAACGCCCTTTCGTGCATATGTTAAACTAACGCCCTGCTATTGCTATCGCTTGGGGGATAGAAGGGCGATATCAATATGTTAGACTATATCGACAAACTGCCTGTTCCACTTTCCGTTTCTCTTTATCTCTATATAACATATACATATATATTTATAACTATATGTTCGTCTAGACCATCAAGCGTATGGCTGACTTACGGGTTGATTGACTGATTGGTGATCAACACACGGACGTAAGAGCTAGAAAGCTGGCATTTTACTGTAGATACCGTACGTTATGAAGCTGCATCTTAAGATGGGGCTCTGGGAGGAAATTCTACCCGCAAGTGTGGAAAAAAAGCGTTTGGGTGAAACTTTTTTGTTTGCCATTAAAAACGCCTCAAAGTCATTTTCAAAGATCTTTATTCAAATTCGATTGAAGGGTATGTTACACTTTCCATCCCTTCATCCCTTCTCGGTGAAAAAGGGTATAAAAGATTTGGTGCGTGAAGTTTCGAGTTCAAATTCCTTATGAATATTCACTTTTCGTAGAATCTGAGCTTTTTCAGCTTAATTTTAAGCTCTGTCCAATTGGTTTCAAACTTGTTCCTAAAACTCTATATAAGAACTTGATGAATACGTGTTTCAGCGATTTTGAAAATTTCACCCACAACAGTGGAAAATTTGCGGGAGAAAGCTGGAAAAAACTATGTTAGTTATATTTAATCTCACACGAGTGGAAAATGGGGAAATGGAGAAGTATTTTTTTTTTTAATTAGAAGAAAATGTGTTGGTATACCCTGTACTATATTGAAAAACCCAAAGTAATTTTAATGTGTCTGTCTAATGATTCGTCAATTGTGTTGATCAGCAACAAATTGAATAAAAATCGTTGATTGTTGCCTCCAGAACTTGTGACTAGAGCTGAGCATCGTTTAGAGAGCACGTGAATATCACGAGAAATTCATAAGCCATTTGAATATGTACATAAATAAATACGCGTCACGCGAATTAATCAATTTATATAAACAATCAATGGTACTTGATAATACAAATATGTGTGTATATATGTATGTGCTCTATTCAGAAGCTAACACGTTCCGGCTGGCATTACTTTTAGAAATTGACATCTACTTGTGCTTTTTTTCGATCAGCTGGCAATGTAATATGCCAAAGGGTTATCAACTGAGTGCAAGTACATTCAGACAAGCTTCGCTCTGTCTCTGTAGTTCTCTATTTGTCGGGAAACCAGTTTCGCCTTCAGCTCAGCTGTCGAACAGCTGAGTGATGTACTCCATGCGTTAATTATAGAGAGAGAGTACAAGTATTTTGGGTACATACCTGCAACTCGACTCTATGGGCACATGTGCATGACGTCAGAGCTCAACCGAATGAATGTAAAGATATATGTATACGTTCTTTTGCCCTTGTTCCCGAAAATTTCCATAAGCAAATCGAATGTGTCGCCCCCTTAAGGCATGAATATATGTGGATGTGGACGCCTATGCTCCATATAGGACACGCGAGCCCGGAAATATTGTCTAGTGTGAACCCGCCGGACTCCTGAACCCAATACTTAACAAATTTGTCGCCGTTGTTTTGTTGCAATGCCGCTTCAGTCAACGGAACTTAAACGTACGTCATCAGTCTGTCAATCAATCACATTGCCAGTCAGTCAGTTAATTTCCTTTTTCGCCCATTGCCATACATTGCCATTCATGGGGGCAATCTGTTCAAGCGTGTGGCAACCACACAAATCGCTCGAAATCACTAAAAACAACGGCAACAACAATAGATACGTCTATCAACAATACACATATATGTGGGTATATGGAACAAGGCAATATAATAAACTAAGAACAAATATGAATAATACAAGTACTTTACCGAACAACAAACACAACTAAAAGTATCTACACCTTTTTCAATTGGGATTTATGCAAATGTATTGAATTTTTGTCTCTCGGCATTAGAGAAAGAAAGTTTAGTTATACCAAAACATACTAGAGTGTTTTAGTCGAAATTTTCCTACAAGCAGATGCTGCCGTTACAAACATTACAGGACAAGGTGTGCTTGAATAACTTCGGAGTTTGTAGTCCGATCTTTATAAAATTTTCAGAGCCTGAACATGGCACTCAAAAGTCTCCCAATTGGTTTTTAACGATATTATAGAAATGGGATATATATCAGGAAATGGTAAGATGTTCTGTGTTTAATCTACTCTACCCTTCTTCTCCCTTCTCATCTGAGACGCGTTCATGCGGACGGACAGACAGACGGACCTGGTTAGATCGACTTCGTTTCTGTTGAATAATACATATGCTTTATAGAATATGTCTGTTACTACGCATTTGTATAAAACATATTATTTTTAGCCATTTAAATGGATTTAGGGTATGAGAGGCGAGCTAAACAGTTTATTTAGTCACACCGATAGTTGTATACACTCCCATACCTATACATATATATATCAAATAAGCTTAAATTTCATTAGGTTCTTGTTTGAAATGTAAATGTACTCACGTATACATACATATGCGTACGTCAATACATATGTGTGTGTGTGTATGTATGTGTGTATAAATTGCTGTTCTTTTACAGAGTATCTAAGCACAAGCTTGAACAGAAACTAACCACCCTCAAGTTGCTGCGCCTCTCTCAGAGATTATTTACGTAAGTCCACACACACCCACACATGAGAACGTATGTTTGTATGCGCATATGCGTCAACATATGACGTCACTTGGAAGGCGCAACAAGTACATGTAACACATCAGGAAGGAAGCGAAGCGTACAATCCGCCGGCATCATGTAAATCCAAAAAGGTTTGCCTGCATTTTCTGTTCACATTATCGATTCTTTATCATGGAGCTGTCTTCTGTTTCGTGTATTTGGCAGAGCTCATGCTGGGCGCCTGGGCCTGACAGTGTCTCCCGGCGTACAGTGGACCGCCCAAGGCTTTGCTTACGCACATATTAATGCGCCGTAACAATCCTGCAGATGCACGTGTCCAAACCTGTGACTCCAAGTGCGCAATTTGCGGCAGCATTGGCAGTGGACCGGGCAGGGGCTCAAACTTGGCGCTCGAGCGAACGAGTATTGAGCCGAGATTTCATTTTTATGTTTCGAATCTTCAATGTTCATTTCCATTTTGGTCTCCCAGTGTCAGCATCGTGTTAGCGCAAAAAATTATATTTTTTTTAACATTTTTTTTTCAAGTAAAGACAGTGCACTTGCATCAAATTGTAAGAAGTCAACGTGTGAATTAAACAAATTTTTGTATTGTGCACAAAAACAAAGAAAACAGAAAAAAACAAAAAAATTTGAAAAATTTTGTAACTAAATTTTTAAAATTTAAAAAGAATATTTTCAGTCCAAGCGCTGGCAAAACGGCAACCTGTTGGAAAAAAACGAGCTCCATATTTCTATATTTTGTAGTGAACAAAATATATAACCATTGCTGGGAAAGGTCCACTGCACTCTACAGGTATTTTCGATTATATTCAACGGTCAATTGTGCCTACAATAAGTAAGTCTCTACAGTGAAAACTCTCTTGGGCGGACAGCGACCGTCGGGCTTAAGGATTGTTGAATACATCACTTTGTAAAGGAGATCCGTTATGAGATCAACTATGTATAAATATGTATTAAGTGTTAATTTATTGTGCGTGAGTTCGGATCAGGAAACAATTTTTCGTCTGTTTATATACAAAAAATCTTTAAGAATCGGATCATTTCTTCACACAAGAACCTACAAATATATGTACATAAGTACACAGGTTCACAATCCCTATCATTATGGTCGTTAATTGGCTATACTGTTTTTTTTTTTTCTACTTGATATTTGAGTTAAAATTAATTCCATCCAAAGAAGGTTAATAGGAATTCCGTCTAAGAGAGGCTAAATGAAAATGGAAATGTCCACTTTAATACTGAATCTGAAAAAAAAAACTTTCTTCAGTTCTATCCAAATCCTTAAAACAGTCCGATATCTGGCAGCACCTTAGGCTCCCCGAAACACACACACACGTACACACATACAAAAGATGTTTAAATATGTATTAGGTTTTGATATATTTTCGGTATACAACATAACAATAAACAATTTTTCGTCTGTTAATATATATAAAATCTCTAACAAATGGAAAATTGTATCCTTATAAGTACACACAAGAACCTTCAGATAAGTGTACATAAGTACACAGGTTCACAATCCCTATCATTATGGTCGTTAATTGGCTACACTTTTTTTTTTTTCTTCTACTTGATATTTGAGTTAAAATTAATTCCATCTAAAGAAGATTAAAAGGAATTCCGTCTAAGAGAGGCTAAATGAAAATGGAAATGTCCACTTTAATACTGAATTTGAAAAAAAAAAACTTTCGAAATCTTCAGTTCTATCCAAATCCTTAAAATAGTCCGATATCTGGCAGCACCTTAGGCTTTATATACATATATTCGGTAATGTGCGTGTGTTCGTATCGGGAAACAATTTTTCGTCTGTTAATATATATAAAATCTCTAACAAATGGAACATTGTATCCTTATAAGTACACACAAGAACCTTCAGATAAGTGTACAATAAGTACACAAGTTCACAATCCCTATCATTATTGTCATTAATTTTCTATACTGTTTTTTTTTTTCTTCTACTTGATATTTGAGTTAAAATTAATTCCATCTAAAGAAGATTAAAAGGAATTCCGTCTAAGAGAGGCTAAATGAAAATGGAAATGTCCACTTTAATACTGAATCTGAAAAAAAAAAACTTTCGAAATCTTCAGTTCTATCCAAATCCTTAAAACAGTCCGATATCTGGCAGCACCTTAGGCTTTATATACATATATTCGGTAATGTGCGTGTGTTCGTATCAGGAAACAATTTTTCGTCTGTTAATATACATATATAAAATCTCTAACAAATGGAAAATTGTATCCTTATAAGTACACACAAGAACCTTCAGATAAGTGTACATAAGTACACAGGTTCACAATCCCTATCATTATTGTCATTATTTTCTATACTGTTTTTTTTTTTCTAATTGATATTTGCGTTAAAACTTATTCCATCGAAGGGGGTTAAAAGGAATTCCTTTTAAGAGAGGCTAAATGAAAATGGAAATGTCCACTTTAATACTGAATCTGAAAAAAAAAAAAAACAAATCAAAATCTTCAGTTCTATCCAAATCCTTAAAACAGGCCGATATCTGGCAGCACCTTAGGCTCCCCGAAACACACACACACACAACCACACACACACACAAAAATAAAAGATCTGCAAAGCAACAAGTAACAAAACAGCGGGAGTGAGAGATAGATGTCTGTCTGAAAGGGAACGAGCGAGAGCGACCAAGAGAGAGAGAGAGAGAGAGAGAGCGAGAGGTGCAGAAATGGGAGCGCGTTTGCGCAACTGAGTCAGTGGATATGGATAAGTGAACAATGTGTTGAATACAAGAAGCAGGCTACAACGCATATTGCAACAAGAGGCCGCCGGCACAAATGTTACTCCAGCCATGGTCAAGACAAAGAACTTGCATACGTACATGCTTATATGAATGCTCATATGTATTTGTAGATATATGTTTTCGTATAAGTGTACATTATGTGAGTGTCAAAATCCCAACAAAGAACAATACCAGGGAGCTGCAAAGTTAGCAGACGCGTAATTAGTCGGTTAGCAGAAAACAAAAAAGTCAACGTTGCTATTGTTGTTGTTTTTGTTGGCTTGGTTTTGGGGTTGCAACTGCAGCGCACATAAAGTGACCGGAGGAGCAGCAGGCAGCAGGCATTACTCTCGAGCATTAGAGCGCGATCTTGACACACACTGACTCAGCGGCGCAGCTGTCCCCACTCGCTCTCTTCAATCGAGTCCACTTCACGCGCTCTTCCGCCGCTCACTCTCACTGTTGCGGCCAGCCAGCCAGCCAGCCAGCCAGGCAGGCAGGCAGGCAGTCAGTTGGCGACGTCGACGGGCAGTCAGTATCGATTGAACAGTCGCGCGTAACACATCGAACCGATGCGGAGAGCCCAGTCAGGCCCCCACACCCCCGTTTGTAATAAATAGCGTTGCACGAAGCGACCACGCTAGCAAACGGCAAGAATACGCTGAGAACGACGGAGGCGGCACAACAGCAACGCGAGAGAGGCAATAGAACACAAAAAACACAAAAAATACAAAAAATTAAATTAAAAGAAACAACAAAAACAGTCAGTTAGAACAGCTGGAAAATAAGGCAAAACTTGAAAACGACAGGCCTAAAAGAGAAAATAAATATTTTCGTATGTTTTTTTTTTTTTCTGTTCAAAACTCAATTTGTATAAATTTTTTCGCGATTTCGTCTGAATGCTGTTTTTTTTTTCCTCTGTTTTTGATATTTTCGTTAAAACGTGCCTTGTAAGTTAATTTAATATATTGTAAAATGTCGCAGTGTTAAGTTGAAATAAAACATTATAGAAAATTTAAATTACGAATGGAAAAAAAAAACATCGCTCGACGCCAAGATAAGAAATTCGGTAATAACTAACTGAACGGAACCAAGCAAAATGCGAGAAATTTGATAAATACACAGAAAATAAAAATAAAGAAAACAACAACAACAAATGAAACACAAGCAATACACGAACAAGTTACATGAACAACTAAAGAGGGAACAAAAAACAGAAAACTAAAAAACAAGGTAATGGCAACAACAACAACAAGAACAACAGCAATGCTACAGATTTGACATCATTAACATAACAGAACACACAAATACAATAGCCAAGTAAATAAAAATAAATTAGCAACTACATCGCAGAGAAGCAACAAAATAACCTTGGCACTAAGTTAGAAAACCGAAAGGAACAAAAACAACAAAAGCAAGAAATTCAAAAGAAACGTTGCTTAGAACTTTGACAAAAAACAAAAAAAACATTTTTCAAAGCGCCGCAAGTTTGTGTTTTTTTTTTTGCCTAGTTCTATATTCTTTTTTTTTTTTTGAGTGTGCGACAAATACAAAATCATATCCAAAAAAAATCAAAAAAATCAAAAACAAGCACCCAACGCGCTCCATAAAAATCCCAGCGATTGAATAAGACAAGAAAACGAACAACGCAACGCACGAGAAAAATAAATCAAAACAAACACACAAAAATAACGGCGACCAAAGAGAAGGCGGCGCACAGAATATCCATAATTCTAGATACGTCGATGCACTACAGAGCGACAGCAATACATCTGCACACCTGACACCAAGCAGAAGCGCCCGGAAAAGCAGCAACAAAAAAAAAAGAGAGTGAACGGACGAAGGAACAAAAACAACAAACAAGCAATCAGCCAAGAAACCAAGTACAGCAACAACAACAACTAAGCAACAACAACTAAGCAACAACAATGACTACGAAACAACCAAGAAAAGTAGCACCCGATGGCGGCTGGGGTTGGGTCGCCTGCTTTGGCGTCAGTTTGGTCAACGTAAGTTTTGATTCTTGCCATTCCCATAATGCTAATAATAACACTAGAAAATAATTTATGGGTTTATCCGATTCGGTAATATACATATGTATATGTAGTTTGGTTATTTTCCTTGATTTTGATTTCAAGTTAGGCTAGGTTAGTTCTGCCTGCCATACGTTTGCGCTATACGTTAACTTGTTTACGATAAGATTTTGTGTATTCGGACGATGTGAGGCTTATGTTTTAAGTGTTATCTCCATATCGGATTCATACAAACCAAACGATTGGCAGCGTTTATGTCTGGCCGGATTAGCATGCGATTCCTTTCTATATACTCCTCGCAATGCTGATCTGGTTGGTCATAGACTGTACCAAAAAGTTCAAAAAGGACACTCAAAATCAAGAAAACTCGTTGAAAAATATTCAAAATCCGTGTGGTATTATTCTATTAAATGAAATGTTTTCTTATTACTGGAGCATCGAATCATATGGAGACCATTTCATCACCATAATCTACATAAGTACATATATTCAATTAATATTCGTCATTCGGGGTAAGAAAATGTAAAAACATTGTCATTTTCTTTTTCAGTAATTAACCTTTACATTGTGTGTTCTATTTAAGGAATACCTGCTGGGAAAACAGCTCAACAGTTGTCAGAAGTAAAAAAAAACTCGTAACACTTTTTTTTATTGCAGCTGGGGCTAGATATTCGCCAAGTACCAAGAGAAACATTCAAACTTGCAAAATGAATGCTTCAATTGCTAACTGAAGCAATATCTTGCCATCAATTTTGATCCGTCAGTTCGATATATTATATTGTACACAGTAATTTTGGGCGATCAGTCAAGTATTTCCGAAACAATAAATCAAATATCGTCCCATTAACCATGGTTACCTGCTTGAAGAACCGAAGGCAAGGCTTTTCGGCTTAGGTCTCAATCGAAGGCCAAACAAGCTCATGTACACTCTCGTCTGTCTAGGCAGCACCCGATGGCACCTGACACATTTAAGCAGAGCATCGAGATGCAAGCAATTGCGCTTGACACAGAGCACAATAAAACACAATATATATATATATACATATATATAAATATAGAGTATATATATGCATATCAAAAGATAAAAACAAATCGTCGAAACGAAATGTAACAAAAACAAGCAGAGCAATTGTTATGTTCGTGCAGCCGAAGATTGCATACTCTTACAGTTGTATGACAATGCACAATCTAACATTCGCATCCAAGCAGCGTTAGCCAAGTTTGTATACTCTATAAATTCAAAGTTAACTCTGCCAATCGGTTACAAAGTTATAATACCCTTGGTAAGAGTATAACGAATTCAACACAATGCACTCGTGCCGTCGTCTCAATACCCCGCCGACCTCTTGGGCCTCAGAGACAAAGCGATGAAAAAAACAGTTCACTTTCTTGACCTTGACACTTGACAAGCGCATTTAACAGCCAGTTCAGATTCGTTTAGTATTTGCAGCAGTTGATGTCAATCTCGATAACTGGTCCACTTGCAGCCTGAGTAAACAAGCAATATTTAACATATCGTAAACAGTTATACATTACTTGTTCACCTCAGGTTGCACCTGGTATTGCATCGAAGGATAGCCAAAAGCTGGACGTCCCGAGAGTTCCATAAATTTTACATAGCGGATCTTCCAACGGTTTGCCAAATCACGTATACGAAGACCCGGTGTGCAAAACCCATATAACTCTATCTCGATGAGCTTAACGAAGGGCACTTTGTTCGTTTTCTAATACATTCGATGGCTTTTACCACTCGAACTTGTCAAGAATGTTCAGGATTTGGGTGATATTCTTCATCATAAACCTAAATTCACCTCTCTCTTTTTACGACCATGGGCAACAAGGGTTCCAAGGAGTTTGACGATCAGTACATGACAAAAGATCCTCTTAACGTAACTTGTGCGTCCCGTTCTTTAGTTTGGCTCAGAAACAATTCTGGTTTTTCTTACCATTATGATTTAAATACCTTGAAATAACCGTATTATTGATTCTTAAATTAATTTGAGCCTTATCCACTTTACTGGTCTGAAATAGATTCTTCTATCCCTGCTCGTACTGGTCGGGTTCCTCGTATTTATTCTTCTACTCCAAGCAATTTATCAAAAAGATATTCCTAGTCTCACTTTGTACTCATTTAATCTATGTACTTAAGACTTCTCAGTCCCTCGGTTTGCATCCGGATTTGGGCGTAGATTATATATTTATATGTAATAACAGGAAAGTAAATATGCAAATGTTTATACAATCCATGTCAATATGGATATACCTTTGCATATAGCCTGGTATTAAAAAGAACTTTATTTTTTTGTTATATGTTTTATTAGTTATGCCATTAATCGGGCATCAATATAAAAAAGATCTTAAATAAAACAAAATTCACACGTTGAAACTGAGTCCCTTGAGTTAGCATAGTAGATCTCTTAACCGTGCATAAAAGAGAAAACGGTTTAGGAGAACTACTGTGCTTAACTCAAATGACTTGGCCAGTGTTAATTAATAGCACAGATACCGTATAGAAATAGTTACTGGTTACGAAGAAACCACATGCTATTACGAAGAACAAGAAGGTGGCGAAAATAACTAACTATTCAAAGAAATACAATTTTATAACTCTATAAGTCTTTAGCCATCATTCCAAGTTTTTAAGACATAAAGCTATTTAGAATGTTAATGATAACTATGCGTATATTTTCCTAGTTAAAAGTAAGATTTTGAAACTCGTATTGGACAAAAAGAAAATTCCAAGCGTTGTAACCTAGCCGCATGAGTTTAACACTTCGTTTTTATACACGATACCAAAAAAAACACGTTGTATAAAAAGCGAAGTGCAAAGCCCACATGACTCGGAAAAAAAGGCAACTCCAACTAAGAAACTATGCTTCAAATACTCGTGTATATTATATATATGCACATAAAAAATAGACTACTTGTTCTCACAAAAGTTGGATGATATTGTCTTTATATATATATATATGTTTATATTTATAACATAAACAAGTGTTGGGCATTAGCCACATGAGATTTGCGCGGCGGCTCTTTTAACGATTGTAACAAAAACTCGTTATAAAAGACCACTGTGCAAATTTCATATGACTCAAATTAAAATAATATTTGTTAAACATGAGTAAACCTATATGTAAACGCAACTCAATTTGAATAACTGTACGGTTCATGTTTATAGTATAGTTCTAATCTTTTAGTATTTTGTCAGGGATAAGCATAAAAATATAGTATAGTTCCATCGTTACAAACTCTGAAACTGAGTTCCATTATCAACGCATGACGTTTCTATCAAAGTACATTTAAAAACCAAGATGTTTACCCATGCACATCTAGAATAGAAAACATATAAATACTGCACTATCATATATATATTCTAACTTCTACAAATGAAGTCAAGTTTTTGTAGTTCTATAAAAGTCCAGAATACCATTAATGATATTGTAGTTAAGACACAAGATGATGTTAAAAATAGAGTTATGCACAATCGCTGAAACGGGGCCCAATGAGGTTAGAATTGTGGCGCAGACAATGTTCATTAATGAAAAAAAAAACAAAAACGTTGAAAGGCCACAATCCTAAACCCATAAGACCCGACCAAAACTTTAAGAACTAGCAATAACTCTTACAGAGAAATAAGAAACTGTGGAAGGAGAACTGCTTGCACTATCTGGCACGAGCTCAAGACATCAAAACTAACGATATATGCCTATATGGACAACTATTCAATAGTTTAGACTAAGTCTCATGAATTGTGCGCGGCGGTGCTTTTAAAGATTCTCAAAACAAAACACATTAAAAAGACCGCTGTGCAAAGCCCATATGACTCAAACTAAGCTTAAGGGAAAGTAACTTAGTTAAATCTACTTATAGAAAGCTTAAGAGAAAGTAACTTGTTTTAATCAACTTAAACTCAAGAACTATTTATACTAAGTACAGCAATTGCTGATCATTAACAATATTGAATACT